>JAKSZP010015256.1:0-29406 GCA_022478985.1 Massospora cicadina | reverse complement strand
ATTAGTTGTGGATATCTACCACTGATAGTTTTAAAGTAGATGTATTCAGCTTGGCTGGTGGAGGAGTAACAGGAGATCACTAGTTGGTAGGTGCTGGGTTAAAACACCTGGAGTGGTCAGTGCAGCCAACTCCTAACCTTGAACTAGATGGAAACCCCGCGGGAACTTGGTCAACTAGCAGCAACAATGAAGGACTGGAAGGATTGAAGGGGAGAAGACCTGAGGGAGTCGTTATAGAGGCCACTGAACCACAATTGTTGTACATGTCCCAGGAGAGGACATCTGAGCTATAAAGAGTGGTCATGCCTCAGAAGGAGAAGTTGTTGGTCTGCTGGGTTGGTGGGTTGCCCTGCGAATTTGTAGGGAAAGGTTTCCAATGATTGTGAAAAAGCAAGGGCCAGCAGCCTTCACACTGTTTGGCCTGTCACAATAATGGAGTCACCTAGTATTGAAAATGAGAAATTCTCAACACCAGGAAAATTAGCCCAGAGAAATTCTGGGCCCCTTGCAAGAAAAATAAATGGCAAGGGCAAATTGGGACTGGGCATCCAGAATCAGCTCAACTGGCATGAGGACGCATGCCCAAAACTTGGCTTTGCTGCGCCCCCTCCCAGGCTCCTGTTGGTGACAGTCTTCTTATCCAGACCAGGAAGGCGCTTTCTCCAACAGATTTGTGAGAGGGGCGTGTAGTCCAGCGTGGCTGGATGTCCATCCCCTTTCTAAGAGGACCATCCGTTGGTAAAGGAGCCCTGCTGGGACAGGTCCCCTCAGTGCCTATCAGAGCCCTATGTCAGACATTTGCCCTCCCAGCTACAAGATAAGAATGCTGTGGGGCAAACTTAGCTAATAAGGGGGTATGTAGGACATTTACTATTCCGCAATAAAGATAACAGCTTTAATAATATTGAGGAAATCAGCCAAATGACCCTGGCTGTTTCTTGGTGGAACCCTGAAAATCGGGGTAACACTAGTTCAAATAACTCATGGGCAATTAATATAAATTTAAACAGTCAGATTACTCCAACTTTGCAGCATACTCTGAGGCGTCCATTAATGGATCTCCCCAGCCCCTATCAATCTCATTCAAGCACCCACACAGGACCACCCTCTTTTATAGTACTGGTGGGGGTCTCCCAATGTGCATATTTTTTTGTGAAAGGGGATTGTCTAAATTATATTAAGTCATTACCTCATGGGTACGTTCTGTCCCAAAATAATTCCCCATTCATAGTTCAGCTTAAGTGAAGCGAGTTTTCCGAGTTTCAATAAGTTAAATTTTTATATTTCCTTATTCAAAATGTAACAATCCATTCCTTCTTACATTGAATTCCCTTCAATCCTCAATTTAGTTTAATTATGGATTGGTTTTATATCAAGAGGGTTCGTTTTTTATCTTAGCCCCCACAACGCTCAATAATAAACAATAAATCTCTAACTTTTAAGTTTCTAAAGTTCAAGTATATTTATTATATTAGTGATATAATTACCCTCTTGTTAGTTTTAGCAAAACAAGCACCAAATGAGAATCTCCCAAAGCCAAAAGTTAACAAGTAATGATCACTACAGGAACCCTGTATAACGCTAAAAACTACTTAACTATGTCAATTATTCTGGAACCAAGGTTAGCTGCTTTGGAAAACCAACTGACCAGTGCTTTGGCTCTCCTCAAAAGGCTTGAGCAGCACTCTCCACACGGCCCTAATGGCCCCCCTAATATTCTTAAACTCCGTTTAAAGCAAGTTCACACCTGGTGAGGGCAGTATCACTTCCTTCCTTTATGTTTACAAGTCTACAATTGAAGGAGCGACTGACCTACAAAAAATCAAGTTTATCCCTGCTTAAGTCAGATGGCTCAGGATATCAGGGTTCCTCAAATGGCTACGCTTACCACCTGGATGGAGGTTAAACAAGCGCTGATTGACAAGTTTGGTTCAAAACAGAGTTTATAACGGTAAAACAGACCTTTATGTGCCTTAGCCTTCAAGAGGGAGAATTGATAACCTCATTTGTTGAGCGATCCTATAGCAAAGCTCATCCTATGCTGCTGGATAAACTGCTCCCTCTAGATGATACTATTGTAGCTATCGTGGCTAGCTTGGCATCTTATCACTCTTTAGCAATGCATATCTCCGCATTCAAACATACCTTCCAAACTGTACAGGATATCAAAAAGGCACTGCTAGCAGTGACTGACTTTTATAAACCTGAACTTCTTCAAAAAGCTCCAAAGTGGGAAGCAACTCTGACCCCTTCAGCCTCTTCTATGGATCAACCCTCTGGAAACCAGCTGCTGAAGGGCTGCAACTACAAAGTACTCCTCCACCATGTGAGGATAGCCAGAAACTATTAGCAGTTATGGGGAAGCGCTCCCCTCCAGCTTCAGGTTCAAAAGCTCAGCCAGTGAAGCCAGTTATCACTTTGCCTGGTTCCCCACTTGCTGAGCGGTATACTAAGGTAGATAAAATATCACATCCGTCTAAGTTGCTGTCTCAATCCCCTTCATCCTAAACTAAGATTGCCCTAGTTCACAACCTGTAATCATGGGGCCGCCCAAGCCAGTCACTTCTATGGCAAAAGTAAACCCATTCCACTTCCAACACCTCCCTCAAAAGTTGGTACAGCTACTATGCTCCCTTCAAAAATCAAAAGAGTAGATGAGAATGCCAAAGCCCTCCACTGTGAGGAGATTAAGCTAGTTTCTCATCCCACTCTTAGTATCTCATCTAGGTTCATTGACAATCCCTCTGATGATGAGTCTGAAGGGGGTGGTAAAGATGAACGCTACTATGTTTTGGGAGCTCCAATGGAAGTGCAGCTTCTGGATAGGTTGAGGCCAGAGAGAAAAGATATAGCCATTATACCACGACGAAACTAACTTCAACAGTTGTTGAGGTTTTCAGAGGTGATTGATACCGCTAGTGATGCTGACCAGCTTATTGGGACAGTGATCTGATCCACCCAACAGGTTCATACCCTCCAATATATCAAAGACAATTACCCTGTGATGGCTCAACGCCTTGCCTTCACTCTCTGATTAAAGGAGGTTCTCGCCCTCCACCTACTTTTGGTAACACAATAACTAAGGTAGAGGTTGTTATCAATAAGGTGCGCGTTCTAGCTGTCCTTGATACGGGTACTCCAGTAAACGTGGTCTCATCAAAGCTCATCAACAAGATTAAGTTGGCGCCCGACCTGGACTATTCACAAGAGTTTGGAACTACTGGGCCTAATAATACGTGAGCTATTGGAGCCTACTCTTCTTTAACCATACATATTGGGAAGCTCCTACTGGCTGTCCCCGCTGTAGCATTAACTAATAACGCCTACGACCTACTCATTGGCACACAATTTATGATTGAGTATGACGGAATCATCAATATGAAACAGAGATTTATCTCCCATCTAAACTATGAAGTTCCTCTAGGCTTTACAAACGATGAGCCTAAGAAGAAGGAATATACATGTGTAGTTGAATATCCTTATTCCGCCCTCACCCTTACTTATACTACCTCGGAAAGAAACACAAAAAAACTGCCTGACTCTGTGGATGATTCATAGTTCATTCCATTGTATGTGTCAGAGGAGGTAGTAGTAAAAACAGGTGAACAAAAGGTGATAGACACCAAAATTACTATGCAAATCCCCCACAACTGCCTTCTGCACTTGACAAGCGTTGATGGAATAAGCCCTTTGGAACCTTGGGTGTTGCCAGGTATCCTATACCCTGCCTACCAGCGACTTATTAATCTTCTTCTGGGGAATCTCAATAACAAGGACATGGTTGTAAAAAAGCATCAGGAGATTGGAAAAGCCCTGTTGCTTCCCATTGAAAACATCCACCAAGTCCATTGTATTGGGTCTATGGTAGATATGGGGTTTACCAACTGACCAAATGTTATGCGCTTTGCCCAACGTTCAGATTTCTGATGAGCTAATTCACGCTGACCTTAATAACATATTTTCATTACTGAAGTCATATAGTGGTATTTTCTCCAAATCTGATACTGAATATGGGCATATACAGGGCTGGTGCCACACCATTGATGTTGGTGATGCCAAGCCTATTCAAACCAAGCCTTATCAGAAATCAAAAGTTGAGAAGCTCCAGATGAGGATGGAGCTTAAACAGCTACTGGATGTGGGGCTACTGGTGCCTTCTAAAAGTCCCTGGTCATCTCCACTATTGCTCATAAAAAAGAAGAATGGTGGACATCAAGTAGTTATAGACTACCACAAGCTGAAAAACCTCACCAAGAAGGACAGCTACCCAATCCTGAAAATTGATGACACGCTGGCCCAGCACTCTGGGTCCAAGTTCTTTTCCGCCATGGACTTGGCTAGCGGATACCGGCAAATGAACCTCTCTCCGCAAGACCAGGAAAAGTGTGCTCTTATACGCAATGAAGGTCTTTTCCAACTTACCTGACTACCACAAAGGTTGTGTAATGCGCCCGCATCTTTCCAATGAGCCATGGTCCACGTCTTGCAGGGTCTGAAGCTTAGTTGCGTAATTGTCTATCTCAATGATATCATTGTCTTCTCTGAAAAATTCAAGGAGCACCCTTCTCATTCAAATAAAGTATTCCAACTGTTACAGGTCTTACATTAAGCTGAAGCCCTCCAAATGTACATTCTTCCAAAGGAAGTTGGACTTCCTGGGCCACGCCATCTCTTCAGATGTAATCCAGCCTCTCAAAGATAAGGTCAAGGCGATACCCAAGACGTCTGCTCCCAAAACCCTCCACAATATTCAGGTGTTCTTAGCATGATGGGGTACTGCCATAAAATCATACCTAAATTTGTTCATCTCAGTGAGCCCCTCATAAGACTTTTATCTAAAAACAACCCTTTTCATTGGGGAGCGGAACAACAGGCTGATTTTGAAATGCTAAAGAAGCTGCTGCAGCAATGGCCTATTCTGCGCCACCATGATTATAGTAAACCCTTTATGCTGTTTACTAATGCTTCTGATTACTTAGTTGGAGCTATCTTGGCCCAACAGGATGAGCATGGGGTTAATCACCCCGTTTCATATTTCAGAAAAATGCTCTTTAAGGCAGAACGCAACTATAGCGTCACTGAGAAGGAATGCCTGGCCGTCTTGCTTACTGTTAAATATTATCGTCCTTTTTTATATGGTACCTCATTTAAAGTATTTACTGACCACGCATCCTTAAAGCGGTTACAAAATATGAAGGATCACACTAGGCGGTTTGCACGCTGGGCTTTAAATCTCCAGCACTATGATATGAACATTGTACACCGAGCTGAGATGAGCCACATGATTGGCAATGGGTTGACTCAGATGCCCATCATTCACTTAGATAATAGTGAATCAGAGCGGCTGCATGATCTTCTACTGACCCTGATGCTTGGGAGTATGGGGACGAACCAGTCCAGAAGATGCTTGCTCAACATTCCCATAACACAAAGGTGAATAATGGGAATCTATACAAGAAAGTAGGGGTGAACTGTTTACCCTACCTCCAACCCTCAGAGCGAGTACCTGTCATTATGGAGTCTCATGCCCTCCTAGGGCATAGCATAGTGCGGAAAACATATGAGTGGATAAAAGAAAGCTAATATTTGGAGGGAATCATAGAGACAATTGTCGAAGTCTTGGATGCTTGTCTAACATGCAAAAAGCAATTTAGCTTCAAAACCAAGTATCAATATCAACCTACCACCCCTCAACAGCCTTTCCACACAATAAGTTTCAATGTGGTTGGACCTCTACCCTAAACTACGGGTGAAAATCGATATAAATTGGTTGAGATTGATCACTTTACTAAATTGGGTTGAGGCAGTAGCTATCCCAGCGCAGATGACAAAAGCCACGGCCACTTTCCTCCACCAGTATATCTTTACCAGACATGGTTTCCCCCAAGTTTTGCTCTGTGGTAATGGTAAAAACTTCACCTCTCAAGTGGTATAGATTCTCAACAACTTCCATGGGCACATAACAGCTCTTTTCTGCCCCCTACAACCCTTCAACCAATGGTACCATGGAAAGAGCCTATGGGACCCTGGTTTCTATATTATGGAAAATGGCCACTTCTGACCCCCTTCAATGGGATCAGTACTTACCCAGTGCCCTCATGGCCTACCGTATCAGTTACCACAGGTCCTTAAGATATCTTTGAGTTTTTGTGTGCCCATTAGGGCACCCAGTGCAGGCAACTTTGCGGGATGAAACCTGGGGTACTTCCCCACACCGCACTTGGGCTGTGCGAATCTAAGCATCACCAAAGCCTTAAAATGTCTTCTTTCCATGTGTTGTATGGATGGGAACCTGGGGTTCCAGCATTATTGGACAAAGACATTTTCACTTATAGAACTGACCCTGAGCAAGCCATGAAGAAGCTAACTCAGTACATCACTCAGCTACAATCCAAGGCGATGACCAACTTGGCAAAGGCTGTCTCAAAAAAGAGTCAAGCTGCTAATGAGATCCAGGACCCTCTTCCTTCCTTCCTTTAAATTATCTTAATTGGTACTTTATTACCACAACCAAATCACTACTAGAAGTGAAAAGCTAGGTTCTATCTGGGAAGGCTCATTTTAGTCACATATAAGCAAGGGGATGAGTACTCCATCAAATCCCTTGCTACTGGAGTTACTATTAATTGCATTTATGGCCAATTCCTACAGCCCTATTCTCCTCCCAACATTCTTGAGGGTAGAGATGTTAGTAATTTGCCCTCCCAGCTTCAAGATAAGAATGTTGTGGGTCAAAATCAGCCAACAAGGGGGAATGTCGAACACTTACTAGTCCATAATAAGGATACCAATTTTAATAATATTAAGGAAATCGCCTAAGAGACCCTGGCTGATTCTCAGTGGAACCCCACAAATCAGGTAACTCTAGTTCAAATACCTCACGGGCAATTAGTACAAATTTAAACAGTCAGATTACTCTGACTTTGTGGCAGAATTTGGAACCTTCATTGGATGGATCTCCTCCAGCCCCTACCAATCCCATTCAAGCACCTACGTGGGACCACCCCCTTTTATAGGCGTGGAAGGGGTCCCCCAAGGTGCAATATCTTTCATGAAAGAGGATTGGCTAAACTATATTAAGTTGTTACCTCACAGGTACGTCTTGCACCAAAATAATTCCTCATTCATTATTCAGCCTAAGTGAAACAAGTTTTCCAAGCTTTGATAGGTTGAATTTTAATATCTTATTATTTGGAATGTAATAAACCATTCTGACTTACACTGAATTCCCTTTAATCCTTGATTCAGTTTATATATGGATTGGTTAGTTATCAAGAGGGTTCATTTTTAATCTTATCCCCCGCAATGCTTTAGAAATAACTTTAAAACTCCAACTTTGTAACTTTCTAAAGTTTAAATATATTTATTATATTAGTGTTATAATCCCCTATTGTTGTAATTTTGGAAAAATAAGAAACAAGCGAGCCTCTCTAATGCCAAAATCTAACACCCTGGTGAGTATGAGGCCCCACCAGGATTTTCAGCTGATGGTCACTTTAGGTCCAGGGTTGGCCATCAGTCAACAGCTCCCACCAGTGCTGTTTCCTTGACAACTGGGACCAAGTGACCACTGAGATTGGCCGAAAAATAAGATTGGTGGTGTGCATCATGCATTTGAAGTTAGAATTATGTAACATTTCAAAATCTCAGTTCTGACCGCCATAAAATAAATGATGCTTTGGTGCACTGACAGCAACAAAATATCCTTACATTGATCTAGTTGTGCAAATTTGATACTTGGTTGGTATTACCCAACTGCAAAAAACTCCTTAAAGCCAGATGCCTGAAAAAGACCAACAGGTAAGCAAGGTTGTTGGGGATTCAACTATGATGACTGAAATTACTAAAGATCAAGATTTGATATCTCAGTCTGATGAGATTGTAAAATCCATGTTGGAGATATCTGATTCTTAAATAGACCAATTATCAACCCTTTGGAGTTATCACCCTCCTCTGAAGGATGATGCTAAGCTATCTGATGAGGCAAAGCATCATACCAGAAGGTCAGTCTTATATAATAAGATCTTATCAGATCTGACCATCCAAAGTATGTCATTAATAATCAGCAATATTGGTCATCTAATAGGAAAGATTTTACCTCAGGTGCAGCCCAAAAAGCCTCATGAAGAAATACTAAATCTACCCCATAAATATCCCTCATTTTTAATGAATATAGTATCTCTATTTTCATCTCGCATAACCCAATTTGGTCTATTTATACAGAATTCTGTATTTCTGATTGGAATCAAGTATAGCAATGGAACTAATAACTTCGTTGCACTTGTGTCTATCTTTGCTAGAGCCACGAAAGTAATAATTTCATAGCCTTTGTAGCGCCTTCTTATAATTTCTATCAAAATTCCAATACTGTTGCTCCCTACAGCTCTGATTCTGAGGCTACCTAGTGAAAAAAATACTTTCACGATGATGAATATGTCTACTGAAGAAAGCCCATCTTCTGAGGAATCTGAGTATCACCAGATGGGTACACTCCAACAGGCAAGAGATGCCTTCCGCTAATATAAACAATCTGCAATTTTGAGCTTTTATGGACTTGGCCATTGAAAACCCTGATCAAAATAATTATCAGATTCAAGCTGCAGACGTAGAAGAAACGGTCAAAGACTTGAAAGGGGGCTATCCAGCCTGGTGCCTGTTTTAATTGAGATCAAGAATCTAAAGTTGCTGACAATATGATTAACTTATACAACAGAGTGGTGTTACAACATACTGAAGTTGGTTTGGATAGAACTGAGAAATACCTCAGGCATTATGTACATCCCACTATTCATCATGTACTCCAGATTTTGGGGTTGTACCATCTCGAGATCCAATGCCAGTAGATCCTGGTTCAACAATTTTACTCTCAGTTATCCTCATTTTATGAGATGGCTTCTAACTTTGGATGGGATAATCGGGAATCCATAGTTGATGGAGAAGAGAAATCAACAATCTACATAACCATCTGGTGAGAATTGACAATGGAGTTGTGGGATACATCGGACAAGAAGTATCTCAACAGGTTAGTGATATCACTAATCCTATTCACCACCAAACCAATACCCTTGAAGATGAGATTACAAGACAACTGGGAAAATTGTGGGCCCAACATGAGGAGCGCATTGTTGAGCTCTATGGGCTACTTCAACAACCTGTCTGAATTGTAGATACTATCAGAGAAGGTGAACCCAGCCCTGCTGGTCCTCCTGGACCTCCGGGACCACCTAGTTCCCCTTTGGTAACCCTGTGACCTCCTGGTGAACGTGGTCCTCCAGGCCCTGTGGGTCAACAAGGCCAACTGGGTCCAGCAGGTTGAGATGGGTCACAAGGGACCACTGGACACCCTGGACCACATGGCTCCTCGCTTCCAATGCACGATTCAGAATATTTGAGTCTACTAATATTAAGAGCACAGGTGTTAAAAACCCATATCTGAGCCATAGCTAAAGGGTGTTTCTTATCATTAGAAGACCTTCTGACCAACCCGGAAGACTCTTAAACCAACTCATTGGATGGCGTGGATAATTCTCATCATCTATGTGATGCTAACAAAACTATGCAAGAAACCCAGTTTGCAAGGTTAAACGATTCCATTGAACGGTTAACTGCTAAATGTGGAGTACTTGAGAACAAGCAGGAAGAAATGATCACTGAAAATTTTAACTTGAATCAACAGCCTATAAATGATCATCTTGCTCAATGGGTTCACAATTTACAGGATGACCTCATTCATTTGAGGCAACAAGTTGACTAAATTCCCACTCAAGCTCATATCCCAGAATCAGAACCCTCCAAAGCTGATCCAGTCATAGTATTGGGTGTACATGTTTTGAGCAATGAACCCACTACCTTCAACCCTACCTTTAAGGATAAGTTTGAGCTGGGTGAAGGTAGCATCCATTAATTTCTCTTTGTTTATGAGCGTGCACTGAACGGTGCAATGGATTAACAGAAAGTATGGCAAATTACCTCTTGTTTAAGCTAGTTCACTCAAGAAATCATGGTTCCTCACCTGAAGGTTTGCAATATGTGGGCTCAAGTGAAGACCTCCCTTATTAAGGAATTCAGAAGTGATCAAATCCTATCTAATCAAAAGCAAGCCTTATGAGTATCCAAATCAAATGAGGAGAGTCAATCTAAGACTTTGGTAAGAGATTCTATAATGAGGCCCAGACTCTTGCTACTTGCGACTGGATTACAGTAGATGATGCCATTTCAGCTGTGATGAGTGCATTTGCTTTTCGCACTCAGTTTCTACTACATTTAAAAACCACTTAAAAAAATTTCAGATCAATTATTAACATCAAAAAAGCGCTCCTGGAGATCCCTAATGGTGTGGTACACCCAGTATCCGCTAACAACCCTCATTCTTATATCCATGCAATGCCACCTAGACCCAAACCTAAACCAAAGAAGAAGCCATGCAACTATTGTGGTCTCGTGGGTCATACAGAATCTCAATGTTGGAAAAAACAAGCAGAAAGACCAAAAAAAGAGGACTCAGCATAGGGCAAGAGGCTCCCTGTGATGACCTACCTCCTGTGCCTCAATTGAAACCTTTTAACACATCTACAGACTTTTATGTGATATCCGCTCCTGGTGAACTTGATATCCTGATGAATTAGCCAATAAAGATACTATTTCTGCTTAAGGTTCAGTTTCTTCTTCTTATTTTTCAATTCAATCAATTAGCCCCTGGTGACTTCAATCCCAAACTTTAGCACTGATGTGACCCGGGTAGAAGTCGTCATGCATAAGGTAAAGTATTGCTATTATCAGTATGGGATCACCTATAAATGTGATCTCATCCAGACTTATGAAAAAAATCAAAGTGGCGCCAGACTTATATCATTCTCAAGACTACAGAACTGCTTGTTTTTCATACACTAAATCTATAGGATCTTATTCTTCTCTTCCAATGTGCTTTGAAAAGTTGGTGGTTTTGGCCCCTGCAGTAGTGCTGGACAACAACTGCTATGACTTGTTCTTGGGAACCAAATTTCTCATTGATTTTGATGCGATAATTAGTCATAAGGACAATTACCTTTCTTTAATTGGGTGCTGAGTACCTTTAATATTAAAAGATGTCCCCAATAGCAAAGGCAAACTCAAAAGACGCGTTTGCTTATTTGAATCCCACTTATATCTCTCATCTTAAGTACTGAATCTTGGGATTGAGGACTATACTTCTGCCTCTGTCAGCTTGTGCCTTGGAGGAAATGGCTTTATATTCTAATAATCCGATTAACAATCTTCCAAAAGCTCAGGTCATAATTGATACTAGAGTACAAATATTTGTACCCGCTGATCATGTTTTAAAGATTTCCAGTATCCAAAATCCCTCTCATTTGGAGGTTTTAACTTGCCATGGTATCCTTGATCCCGCTTATGATGGGACTGTTTTAGTCTTACTTGATAATCTCACCTCTCAAATTATGCAATTGAATTAAAGTAATCCTATAGCTTATGTACGGCCTACTCCTGTGAATGAAATTTTATTTATCTTGGGATGTGGTTATTTACGTGATTTTGGGTTGGAAGATCCACATATCATTGCTAGAGTCGATGTCAAATTTGGAGATTCACTTACTCCAGAACAACAGCATGAAGCTGAGGCACTGATTGAAGAGTATGGGGATATATTTGCCAAAGGTCCTGGAGATTTTGGGCTAATGAAAGATGTGAAGCATCAGGTGAAAACCAGGGGTACTCACCCTATTTGAGCTCAGCCATATCACAAATCTAAAGTCAAGGAGGCTCAGATCTCAGTGAATTTGAACCAACTCCTTGATGTGGGGCTACTAATGCCTTCTAAGAGTCCATGGGCTTCTCCTCTACTACTCATCTGGAAAAAGGATGGGGGTCATAGAGTGGTTATGGACTATTGTCAGCTCAATGCTGTTACCCAAAAGGATTCTTATCCTCTACCTTGCATTGATGATTCATTAAAACTATTGTCTGATCACAGTTCTTCTCAGCCATGGACCTTGTGATTGGTTAATGGCAAATTTGTAATGATCAACAATTGTACATGAATCTCATAAGGTTGGAATTATGAGATTTGTGTATGTCGATGGTTACAATTCTGTTATTCTGAGTAGGTTTTTCCTATTTAGGTTGATAATGGGATAATATTATATAAATCATTTATTTAATTGGTTGTTCGTTCTGAGGTTCCCCTGTTTCGCCACCAAGTTGCCTGGATGCCATCAATTTTGGAGGCTTTTGCACCCCTCATTACCCACAATTCATTTAGCCTTTTTAGGAAGTATTCAAAGCAAGGTCATCCCAATGGACCTCACTTTGAAATTCTATTCTGACTCCAGGTTCATTTCCAATAAAGGCTGCAATAACTAGACTTGTTTATTTTAATATAATTTTTTATTGTATTTACATTAAGCAAGGTTGGAGGCGCAGATGGTGGTGCCATAGGAGGAGAGGAAGGGGGTGGATGCGCTGGGATCCTTTTGGAGTGTTTTTGCCTCTGGCGAGAGGGGATGGAGCCAGAGTGGCCCGAGGTGACAGAGGCCAGTTGCCAAACCTCAGTCCAGTGACCCTGAGGCAACAGAGGCCATAGGAATGCACCTCAGCCTGGAGGCCTGAGGCGACAGAGGCTGGTGCACTGCACCTCGGCCCAGTGTGCCTGGCAAGGCCATCCATCTGGACAGGACCATTCAGAATTGTTACAGCCATATATGGGGGTGTAGGTTTAGGGCTGGTGGCGGGCTGGGCCTTGGGAGCCCCATCCGTTACAAAATTGATCTGGCTTCAGAAGAACATCAAAAATGTGCTTTAATCTCTAGTGAGGGGTTATTTGAGCCACTCATATGCCGCAGGGGCTTTTTAATGCCCCTGCTACTTTTCAATGAGCCATGGATGGCTTATTTGGGAATTTGAAACTTTCTTGTGTTTAGGTATACTTAGACAATGTTAATATGTTATCTCGCACTTTTAATAAGCATTTAGCTCATTTAAAAAAAGTATTTGGTCTGATGCGTCGCGCTTTGCTTAAGCTAAAACTGTCCAAGTGTGTTTTTTAAGACTGAGATGGAATTCTTAGGTCATAGAGTTAATCTCAAAGGGATTTTACCCTTATCTAATAAGATATAAGTTATTTCAGACATGCCTGTTCCTAAAAGCTTGCGCGATATCCAAGTGTTTTTAAGGATGGTTGGTTATAACTGACAATTAATCCCCCATTTTGTGGAGATTGCGGAGCCTTTTGTTTACCTTTTTCACAAGAAAGTTACTTTTGTATAGGAAGAATCGCAGCAGCAAGCTTTCAATCTTTTTCACCAAGCCTTAATTAGTGCACCAATCTTAGCCCATCCTGATCTTTAAACCTTTTATTTTATGTATCAATACCAGTGATATTGATATTGGAAAATTCTGGCTCAACATGATACCAACCTGGTTGATCACCCCATCATGTACTATAGTAAAACCCTTTCTAAGGCAGAAAGCAATTATAGCGTTACTGAGAGAGAATGCCTCGCAGTCTTATCCACCATCAAGCATTTCCGCCCTTACCTCTATGGAAAACAATTTACTATTGTCACGGATCACGCTTCCTTGAAATGGTTACAACAAATGGAAGGATCCTGATGGACACTTAGCTAGATGGGCGTTAAAGCTCCATAATTATGACTTTACAATTCAACATCGTTCTGGAGCTATTCACCAAAACGCCGATGTACTTTATCAATTGCCTATACTAACGTTCTTCTCTGCTGAGAAGAATCATATATATGTCCTGATTGGTAGACCTGAGCTCTGGTACTGTGAATCTAAGGATTTTATATCAAAGCTACAATCCTTAACTGAAGATACTCAGGTTAAAGAAGGTTCATTATACAAGAAGTTGGTATCTAAATGGTTGCCCTTTATTTAGCCCTCTGCGAGGAATGATACTATTGTGGAGGCATATCAAACTGTAGGGCATGGAGCTATCTCTAAGACCTTACAGTGGTTGAAAATCATTATTACTGAGATAACATGTTGGAATCTGTACACGATGTGTTGGAGACTTGTCTTACTTTCCAACAACGTTGTGGAAATCTGATGTACCAACACAAAAGTGTGGGACCTTCAGAACCTTTTTCTACTATGAGATTGATGTGGTAGGCCCTCTCCCTACTGCCACTTATGGACATCGATATATTATATTAGTTATTGACCATTATATCAAATGGATTGAAGCTATCTCAGTTTCCATGGTCACCGCTAAGGATACTGCATCCTTTCTTTTTAAACAAGTTTTCACCAGGCATGGTAGCCCAAAGGTCCTGTTATTGGATAATGGGACTAACTTCATTTCTCAGGTGGTATCCGAGATTACTAAATTAATGGTTACCTATCAGTCATTTGCATATCCTTACAATCCTTCTACTAAGGGTGCGGTTGAATGAGAAAATGGTACCCTTGTAGCCATTCTTCAAAAGATGTCTTCCAATGACCCTAGTAGATGGAATCCCTATTTGCCTAGTGCGATGTTAGCTTATAGGGTTAGCTACCATTGTATAATTGGAATTTCTTCTTTTAAGGCTCTGTATGGTCAGGTCCTATTCTACCCTCAAGTGTACAACCTATACTTGAGGAGGCTATCCTGCAAACTACTGATTTAGCTATGAGGAGACTAGCTGATAAAATCATCTGAGTAAAAACTTTATATTTGAGTTCCCTTGCTGGTACCACCTTAAAAGAGGGAAAAAGAACAAATGCTAGTAGACCCACGCTACCAGAATATCAAGTTTGGGATTTTTTACTCTTCTATCATAGACCGGGAGGAAAGATTCACAAATTTGACACCTTATGAGCTGGTACTTACTGTATTATTTATCATAGGGGTATTGAATACTACATTGCAGCTATTGATACTAGTACTGTTATCAATAGAGTTCATAGTAGGTTTCTTCATATGTATATGTCCCCTAGGCAAGATCTTAAGGGGGGCATTATTAGGCATTCAAAAATGATGACTAAAATTACTCAAGATCGATATTTAATATCTAAGTCTAATGAGATTGTAAAATACATGTCAGAGATATCCAATTCTTGGATAAACCAATGATTAACCCTTCGGAGTTATCACCCTCCTCTGAAGGATGACGCTAAGCTATTGATGAGGCAAAGCATCATATCAGAAGGTCAGTCTTATATAATAAGAATCTTATCATATCTGACCATCAAAAGTATGCCATTAATAATCAGCAATATTAGTCATCTAATAGGAAAGATCTTACCTCAGGTGCAGACCAAAAATCCTCATGAAGAACTGCTAAATCTGCCCCTATAAATATCCCTCATTTCTAACGAATAAAGTACCTCTATTTTTGTCTTGTGTAGCTTAATTTTAGTTTATTCTACAGGATTCTGTATTTCCAATTGAAATCAAGTATAGCAATGGAACTATTAAATTCATTGCACTTGTGTCAATCTTCACTAGAGCCACAGAACTAATAATTTTGTAGCCTTCATAGCACCTGCTTATCATAATTTCTATCATAATTCCAATAAAGGTATTCAAAACCCCAAGACGACCTTTATTTTTTATCCAGGAGATAAAATGGGCCCGCTGAACGGAGCTTGTCTGGGGAGCAACTGACAATGCTCCCTAGGGGGAAAGCTAGGGACAAAATTTCAAAGTGAGCTTTGGAATTGGCAGGCACGCCTTTTTATGGCTGCCCTTTGGGGGCCTCACCAAAATCATTGATTAGGCTTGTGTGAGCCTAATCTACAATTTGAGTGAGGCAAAAACCAGCGCCCTAAACCTACAAAACCAAAAATATTATATTATGATAATTTGACTCAGATAGATAATCTGAACCCAAGTAAAAATGTAATAATTGAGACAAACTCAATTTGTTACAAGTGTTAATCATGAGGGCTCAAGAATCAACTTATTAAGGCCTGATTTGAGAGTAAGAACTCAGCTCGCTCGTCATCTTGAATCTCAACTATGCCCCCTGTTGTATAATTTGCAATCCACTTCATCAGAATCTCTGCAGATGTTCCAGGATAATTGTATAATGACAATTGACCCTTTCTTTTTTGCCATCATCAGAAAATTGTCACTAATAGTTCAGGTTATCTTTCCCTAACCAACTACCAACAACTTCACCAGGGAGCATATTGATACTAGGATATTGGCCCCTGCAACTCAATCTGAGTGGAATGGATTAAATCTTCATCAGAAAATTGTAGCAGTTAATTGTTGAATTTGCACGGAGTATCCAAGTATCTCTAGGTGTGGAGTGGTAGCACTGACCACTATTTAACTCTTCAAGTACTATCTTCTAATTATCTAGCGTCATACTGCTTCAACAATAAAAGATAGGCTCTCAAAAGATCTTGATGCACTCACCTATCATATATCCTTGTGATATTTAAATACTACCTCTTACTAGGCATCAAATTTAAAGTAAAGTAATAAAAATGGGCAAATGAAAGATACTTTATTTCAATTATAACTCAACTATCTATACAAGGCGTTTAATTGGAAACCTATGCAGCCTATTAATTATCTTTAGCTAAACCTGCCAGATTTTGAAATACAGACATAAAGGAGAATCTTTGCATTGGTTGCTGCCATCATTAATTGACCACCTTCAGCGCTAAATCACTGACACAACCTAATAAATATTAAACTTAACTATTTGATCTATCCTTGGAATCAATTGCTGGTAGATTAGAGTTGCCACGAATTTTGCAATCCACTACATTACGGCTCTGCTAGTGTGCAGGCCACACAAAATTGAGAATACAGCCTTTGTTGTTTCGCCTTCATTAGCGTACCTTTCCACTACAAGTCTGCACAGCAACCCACCAACCCAGCAGACCAACAATTTTACCTTTGTTAATTGATCCCTCTTGGGTGTGTACCAGTGGTCTCCAGCCCCCTTCCCAGGTGGCCCAACCCTTGCTCCTTCACCCTCATGGTCAATCTCTGTCCCTCTTGGGTGTGCACCAGTGAATCCAACCCCATTGTGGGCAGCCTGAATCCCTTGCTACTTCACCCTCATGGCTGACAGCACTCAGTCCATTATCATAGTGGCTGGTTGTCCAAGTTCCCATGAGGCTTCCTTGTAGCTTCAAGTTAAAGGAGTTGGTGCGCTGACCGCTCCAGGTACATTGCCAAGCACCTAACTTGAAGATCTCCAGTCCCATCTTCACCAAATTAAGCCATTTTCATTACTTCAAATAATAAAAGATGGGCGCAATAGATATATTTATTGAGAGGGAATTTTATCTATCTATACTTAGGCGTTTTTTCTGGAACTGCTGCCCACCCATCAACAATCAGCGGCATTCATCGCTGGCAACCCAACTTGTAATCGGCCTTTTGCTGGCAATCATCCCTCTTAATTGGTCACACTCAAACTCCAAATATTAGGTTGATCCATCCCCCAGCATTAGTCTCTGGTCAATTATATATAAATTTCCTATTATAAACTATCATCAAATATCATCAGCCTTTAATTGTCAGTAATTCAGAGCCCTAAGTGGTGAAATGTCCATTGCTCCCTCAACTATAAGAACTCTTGACGCTAGAGCCAGTAATCTGATTGTCCTTGGCATAAATTGTGACGTATCACTAAATAGTGCATAAAATGATCTTTTTGGTTTTAATCACCAGTAATCCTAAACATCTTAACGTCAAATTGACATTCTACCAATTAATGTTGCTGGTTCATCCTCAGTCTTAATACATCAGTAAACCTTAATAAATTAATTATTAAAACTTGTCATTTATCCTCAGTGTATATTGCCAATACTTAATATACTAATCTGCTATCAGGGATCGTCCCCATTACTTTCTGGATTTGGCGAGATTCAATAAAATAGCTAAACCCAACCATATGGGAAGCACAAATTATTAACTTATCATTAATTATGTACTCAAAACTAGGTGATTAGTAGTTCTGCTGGTCCCAACTAATTGTGGCCCTACTTTTGGAAATCATAAGAGGAATCCATCTGGTTAATTTTCTGACATTTTCCCCTTAATCATATGGTATTCTCCCAGCGTGATTCCTACCTTTTTGTCAGGTCAATACTTCATCAGCACAATAAGGAAGAGGTTTGTGGTGCAACTTTACCGCCTCCAAGAGGTGCTGGAAATTAACTACTAAGGAGAGATTCTGCCAAAAGCATCACCTAAGAAACACAACCAGTGTTCTCGCTTTCTCCTAACCATACCTCCAACTACTCGAGCAACACATTAGTGGAGCCCCCTGTAGTGAGCATCAATGTCACGAATTTTGCAATCCAATATCAGGGCTCTGCTAGCGTGCCAGGCCATACAATATGAAGTCTGCTGGCCCATGCTGTTTCGCCTTCATTAGCATATCTTTCCACTACAAGTCTTCACGGCAATTCACCAACCCAGAAGACCAACAACCTCATCTTGGCTAATTGAACCCTCTTGAAAGTGCACCAGTGGCATTCAGCCCCCTATCCAGGCAGCCCAACCCCTTTCATTCACCAAAAAGTCTATTGACAGCCCCACTTGGGCGTGAACCAATGAGTCTATCCCCATCTTGGGCAGCCCAGCTCCCTTGCTACTTCACCCTCAGCCAACGGCACTCATCCATCAGTGTGGTGACTGGTTGGCCAAGTTCCCGCTAGGCTTCCTTGTAGCTTCATGGCATTGGAGTTGGTAGTGCTGACCACTCCAGGTAAATTAACCAGCACCTACCTTGAAAATCACTGTTGGAGATACAGCTGTAATGACTGAGTATAATCAAGATTGGGATTTGGTGTCACAATCTATTAAAATTGTAAAAACTCTGTTGGAGATATCTAATTCTCAGATAGACTGATGATCGACCCTTTGAAGTTATCAGCCTCCTATGAAGGATGAGGCTAATCAATCTGAAGGGGCTAAGACCACTACAAGGAGGTCGAATTCATCTAATGAGAACCTTATCAATTTGACCATCACATGTATAGTAATAAGCAATATCAGTCATCTATTAGGAAAGTTCTTACCTCAGTTGAAACATGAAAATCCACACAAAGACTACCAAATCTATCCCTATAAATATCCCTCATTTTTTACTAAAAAAGTACCACTATTTTCATCTCACGTAGCCCAATTTTGTCTATACATACAAAATTTTGTATTTCTAATTGAATCTACTATAGCAACAGAAGTAATAACTTCATTGCCTTGTTTCTATCTTTGCTAGAGACACAAAACTGATAATTTCATAGCATTCATAGCGCCTGAATATCAATATTTATATCATAATTCCAATACTGTTGCTCCCTGACGGGTCTGCTTCTGAGGCTACCTGGTGAAAACATACTTTCACAACGATGAATATGTCTAGTAAAGAAATCCCCTCTTCTGATGAATTAATGAGTATTACCCAATGGGTACACTTCAACAGGCAGGAGATGCCTTCCACTAATATCAATAATTTTTAGTGTTGAGCTTCTATGGACTTGGCCATCGAGGGCCCTGACCAAAGTAAATGTCAAATTCAAGCTGCATATGTAGAAGAAACAATCAAAGACTTGATAAAGGGGCTATCCAGCCTGGTGCCTGTCCTAATTGAGACTGAGCATATAAAGTTGCCACTAATATGATGGACTTATACAACAAGAGTTGTTACAACATACTGAAGTTGGTTTGGCTAGAACTGAGAAGTATCTCCAGAAGTACTTAGATCCCACTATTAATCACGCACTCCAGATTTTGGGGTTGCAGCATCTTAGAATCCAACGCCAGTTGACCCAAGCACAACAATTTATTCTCAGCTATCCTCTTTCTATGAGATGGTTTCTAACTTTGGACGGGATAACCAGGAAGCCATACTCGATGGAGAAGAGAAATCAACAATCTGCATAACCATCTGGTGATAATTGACAATAAAGTTGTGGGTTACATCGACCAAGAAGTATCTCAACAGGTTAGTGATGTCGCTAATATTATTCAACACTGAATCACGTTCCTTGAAGATGAGATTACTAAACAACTGAGATAATTGTGGGCTCAACATGAGGAACGCTTTGTTGAACTTGGCGGGCTACTTTAACTACTTGTCCAAATTGTGAATACTAATTGAGAAAGTGGATCCAGTCCTGTTGATCCTCCTGGAACCCCAGGACCACCTAGTTCTCCTTTGGTGGCCCCAGGACCAACTGGTGAACGAGGTCCTCAAGGCCCTCCTGGGCCTGCAGGTTGCGAAGGTTCACAAGGACCCCCCAGACCTCCTGGTCCCCCTGGCTCAATGCTTTCAGTTCAAGTTTATATACCTTTGAGTCTACTAGTATCAAGAGTACAGGCGTTAAAAGCCCAAATATGAGCCATAGCTCAAGGATGTTCCTTATTTCTAGAAGGTCTTTCGACTGACCTGGATTATTCTTCAACCAACTTATTAAATGCCATTAATAGTGCTCAATATCTATGCGATGTTAACTAAACTATACAAGAAACTTAGTTTTTATTGTTAACAGCTTCCTTTGATCGATTAACTGCTAAATATGGAGTACTCAAGAATAAGCAATAAGAAATGCTCACTGTGATTTCTTCTCAAATCAATCGCCTGTAAATGATCATCTTACACAATGGGCTCAAAATTTACAGGATGACCTCAACCATTTAAGACAAGGTGACTGAATTCCCATTCAAGCCATATACCCCGAGTCTGAACCCTCTGAAGCTAACTAGTCATGGTATTAGGCGTACATGTCTTGAGCAATGAACCCACCACATTTTGAACCTACCTTTAAGTATATGTTTGAGCCAGGTGAAGGTAGCATTCATTCTTTTCTTTTTTTCTATGAGCAAGCAATGGACAGGGCGACTGATCAACAGAAAGTTCAGAATATTACTTCTTGTCTAAGCCAGTTCATTCAAGAAATCATGTTTGCTCACCTTAAGGTTTGCAATACGTGGGCTCAAGTGAAAACCGCCCTTATAAAGAAATTCAGGAGTGATAAAATCCTATAAATTGAAAAGGAAGCCTTTATGAGCATCTAAATCAAGCGAAGAGTGGTAATCCAAGATTTTGCTAAGAGATTTTATCATGAGGACCATACTCTTGCTACTTGTGATTGTTTTCCATAGATGATGTCATTTCAGCTGTGATGAGTGAGTTTTTTCCTCTAATACTCAGTTGTTAATACATTAAAAAATCTCTTGAAAGAAATTTTGGATCTATTCTCAACATTAAAGAGGCGTTGATGGAGATTCATAATGGTGTGGTGCGCCCAACCTCCGCTAGTGACACTTGTTCCTATATCCATGTGATGCCGCCTAGACCCAAACCTAAACCAAAGAAAGAGCTGTGCAGCTATTGTGGTCTCGTGGGTCATACGGAATCTCAATGTTGGAAAAAACAAGCGGAAGAGTTGAAAAAAAGGAGTCAGTATAGGGCATGAGGCTCCCTGTGCTGACCTACCTCCTGTGCCTTAATTGCAATCTTTCAACACTGCTAAAGACAGTTATGTGGTATCTGCTCCTGGTGAACTTGATATCCCTGATGAATTAGCCAACAATGATACTATTTCTTCCTATGTTTCCAATTCATCTTCTAAGTCAATTTGATCATTTAGTCCCTCAGATTTTCAATCCTACACTTTGGCACTAATATGACCAGGATGGAAGTCAATTTACACAAAGTGAAGGTTTTAGCTATTATCAATATTGGATCACCCATAAATGTGATCTCATCCAGACTTATGAAAAAAACTCAAAGTGGTGCTAGACTTAAATCATTCTCAAGACTACAGAACTGCTGGTCCTTCATACACTAAATCCATAGGATCATATTCTTCACTTACAATGAGTTTTTAAAAGTTGGTTGTTTTGGCCCCTGCAGTAGTGCTGGACAACAACTGCTATGACTTGTTCTTGGGAACCAAATTTCTCATTGATTTTGATGCGATAATTAGTCTTAAGGACAATTATCTTTCTTAAATTGGATATCGAGTAGCTTTAATATTAAAAGATGTATCCAATAGCAAAGGCAAACTCAAACAACGCGTTTGCTTATTGGAACATCCTACGTCTATCTCTCATCTTGATTACCAAATTTCGGGACCTAGGACGATTTTTTTGTCTTTATCAGCTTTTGCCTCTGAAGGAATGCCTTAGTACTCTAACAATTTGATTATTATTCCTCCAAAAGCTCAAATTATAATTGATACTGGAGTACAAGTATCTGTACCAACTGATCATGTATTATGATCTCCAAAAAACAGTAATCCCTCTCATTTAAAAGCCTTTACCAGTCTGTATTCTTGATCCTGATTATAATGGGACTGTTCTAGTCTTACTAGCTAATCTCACCTCTCAACCTATGCAATTGAATTAAAGTAATACTATAGCTTATGTACGGCCTACTCTTGTGAATGAAATTTTATTTATCTTGGGATGTGGTTATTTACGTGATTTTGGGTTGGAAGATACACCTATCATTGCTAGAGTCGATGTCAAATTTGGAGATTCACTTACTCCAGAACAACAGCATGAAGCTGAGGCACTGATTGAAGAGTATGGGGATATATTTGCCAAAGGTCCTGGAGATTTTGGGCTAATGAAAGATGTGAAGCATCAGGTGAAAACCAGGGGTACTCATCCTATTTGAGCTCAGCCATATCACAGATCTAAAGTCAAGGAGGCTCAGATCTCAGTGAATTTGAACCAACTCCTTGATGTGGGGCTACTAATGCCTTCTAAGAGTCCATGGGCTTCTCCTCTACTACTCATCTGGAAAAAGGATGGGGGTCATAGAGTGGTTATGGACTATTGTCAGCTCAATGCTGTTACCCAAAAGGATTCTTATCCTCTACCTTGCATTGATGATTCATTGAAACTATTGTCTGGATCACAGTTCTTCTAGCCATGGACCTGGCTAGTGGCTACTGGCGAATTGACCGGGCTCTGGAAGACCGTCAAAAATGCGCCTTAATTTCTAGTGGGGATTATTTGAACCTACTAGTATGACACAGTGGCTTTTTAATGCCCCTGCTACTTTTCAAAGATCCATAATGCATTTAAAGATTTGAAATTTCCTGCATTTTGGTTTATTTAGATGATGTTACTGTTTTCTCTCACACTTTTAAAGAGTATTTGTCTCATTTAAAGGAAATATTTGGTCAGATGCGTCACTCTTTGCTTTAGCTAAAACCATTCAAGTGTGCTTTTTTTAAGATTGAGATGGAATTATTAGGTCAGAAAGTTAATTATGATGGGATTTTACCATTATCTAATAAGATACAAGCCATTTTAGACATTTTTGTCCCTAAAAGATTGCACAATATCCAAGTGTTTTTGGATGGTTATTTATAATGCCAATTCATACCACATTTCTCTGGATTGCGGAGCCTTTAGTTTATTTATTGCACAAGGAAGTTCCTTTCTTATGGGAAGAATCTCAGCAGCAAGCTTTTAATCTTTTGCGCAAAGCTTTAGTTAGTGCCTCAATATTAACCCATCCTGAAATTTCAAAACCCTTTATTTTATTTACTGAAGCCTGTGATGTAGCTGTTGGGGCTATTCCGGCTCAGCATATTCCAACCTGTTGATCATCCCATTGCATACTATAGTAAAACCCTTTCTAAGGCAGAACGCAAAAAATAGCATTACTGAGAGAGAATGCCTCGCAGTCTTGTCCACCATCAAGCATTTCCGCCCTTACCTCTATGGAATACAATTCACTATTATCACAGATCACGTTTCCTTGAAATAATTACAACAAATGGAAGGATCCTGATGGACGCTTAGCTATATGGGCGTTAAAGCTCCAGAATTATGACTTTTATCTATTCAATACCGCGCTGGAGCTATATACCAAAATGTTGATGGATTTTCTTGATTACCTATATTAACTTTATTCATGGCTGAGGAAGATCATATTTATAATTTGATTGGCAAACCTGAACTCTGGTATCATGAATCTAAAGATGTTATAACGAAGCTACATTCCTTAACTGAGAATAATCAAGTTAAAGAAGGTTCTTTATATAAGAAGTTGGGATCTAAATGGCTGATTTTTGGCCTTCTGCAAGGACTGAAACGATTATGGAGGCTCACCAAACTGTTTGGCATGGAGCTGTCGCTAAGACTTTACAGTGGTTGAAAAATAATTGTTACTGGGATAATATGCTGGAAACTTTGCACGATGTTTTAAAGACTTGTCTCATTTGCAACAGCATGGTGGAAATCTGATTTACCAACACAAAATTGTGGGGAATTCAAAACCTTTTTCCACTGTGAGTATTGACATGGAGGGCCATCTCCCTACTGCTATTTATGGACATCATTATATTTAATTAGCTATCAACCATTTTACCAAATGGATTGAAGCTGTCTCAGTTTCCACTGTCATCGCTAAATCTACTGCATCCTTCCTTTTTAAGCAAGATTTCACCAGGCATGGTAGCCTGAAAGTTCTATTATCTGATAATGGGACCAACTTTGTTTCTCAGGTGGTATCTGAACATACTAAATTATTGGGTACCTATCAGTCATATACAACCCCCTACAATCCTTCCTCTAATGGTGCGGTCAAATGGGCAAATGGCAACCTTGTAGCCAATCTTCAAGGGGGCTTCCAATGATCCTAGTAGATATAATCTCTACTTACCTAGTGCGATGGTAGCTTATAAGGTTAGCTATTATTGTATAATTAGAATGTCTCCTTTCAAGGCTTTTTACAGTCAGGATCCTATTTTACCCTCAAGTGTACAACCTATACTTGATTCTGCAACTCCACATACTGCTGATTTAGCTATGAGGAGACTATTGATGAAATCATCCAAGTACAATCTCAGCCTCAAGTTCTCTTGTTGCTACAACCTTAAAAAGGGGAACAAGAACTAATGCTAGTCAACCTACATTACTTGAATATCTAATTGGTGATCTTGTACTCTTTTATCATCATAGGCCTGGAGGACGGATTCACAAACTTGATACCTTATAGGCTGGACCTTAACATATTAAATTAGCGTTGGGGCATTAGATTTTTCATTTCAGCTATTGATACTGGTACTGTTATCAATAGATTTCATAGTAGCCTCTTCGTAAGTATGCGCCCCCTAGGCATGATCTTGGGGCATTGTTGGAAATACAACTGCAATGACTGAGTATAATCAAGACCAAGGTTCAGCGTCTTGGTCTTAAAAGATTATAAAAACTCCATCAGAGATATCCAATTCTCAGATAGACTAATGATTGACCCTTTGGAGTTGCCAGCCTCCTCTGAAGGATGAGGCAAGCAATCTGAAGGGGCTAAGCAAGTAGAAGGGGCTAAGCCCTCTACAAAAAGGTCAAACTCATCTAATAAGAACCTTATCAGATCTGACCATCACAAGTATTGTAATAATAATAAGCATTATCATTCATATATCAGGAAATATCTTACCTCGGTTGAAGCACAAAGATCCTCATGAAGAACTACCAAATCTACCCCTATAATTATCCCTCATTTCTAATTAATAAAGTACCACTATTTTCATCTAGCATAACCCAATTTGGTCTATTCATACAGAATTCTGTAATTATGATTGGAATCTATTATAGAAACAGAACTAATAACTTCGTTGCCCTGTTTATATCTTCACTTGAGACACAAAACTGATAATTTCATAGCCTTTGTAGTGCCTAATTAAAATTTCTATCAAAATCTATAAATCACCAGCATCATATCACCAATCAAGCTGCTTTCACTACTTAAATTAATAAAAGATAGGCTCAAGAGAGATCTTTATTAAGAGGAAATTTCAAAGATTTATGATTAGGCGTTTTTCTGGTAATCCACTTCCCGCCTATCAACAATTATCCACATTCAAGGCCTGGAAACCCAACTGATCATCAGCCTTCCACTAGCTATTGTTCCCTCTTAATTTTTCACATTTCAACAATCGTATTAGGTTGATTCATCCTCAGCATTAGTCAATGGTCAATCATATATAAATCTCTCTTATATAATATCATAAAATACACTAACCCTTTAGTCACCAGTAATTAAAACCTTAGGTGGCATAATGTCAATTGCTCTCTCAGCTATTGGAAGACAAGACCATAATGCCAGAAATCTGATTTTTTTTCAGCATAAGTCACTGGCCAATCCCTAAATATTACATGATTGAGTTATGCTTGGCATCCGTTGACAGTAATTATAAACACCTTAACATCAAATTTGAAATTCGCCAATTATTTGTTGCTGAAGCATCCTTGGTCTTAGTTCACTAGTGAACCCCAAGAAATTAATTATTACAATCAGTCAAGAACTCAGCATAAATTGACATTAAATAATAAACTTATTTGTTTATTGGGGTTCATCCCTGATACTTTTCAGATCTAGCGGATTTATTGAAATAGTTCATCTCAACCAAGTGGGGAACACAAATTGGCAACTTAGCATTAATTTATTATGGTGATTCATTAGTCCGCTGGCTATAACTAACTGTGACTCTACTTTTGAAAATTATGGGAGGAATTAATCGGGTTAATTTTCTGACAGGAGTACAATTTGATATCAAGGATATTCTCCAATACGTTTAAATGGCCAATACTTTGAAATAGCTTGACATAATAAAATGTGAAGCACAATTTAAGATTTAATTATCTTTATTAGTAATCACTGAAATAGCTCACTCAAGCAAATGATGAGCACAAATTGGAACTGAGGTAAATTATCAAGGTGGATCAACTCCAGTTAATAAAGAGCACAAAAAACTTATTTTTTTTACTAAAATAGCAAAACTCAAGCTAATGAGGAGTGTTGGTTTTCTCCCTTTATTAAAAAAAACCCCAACTAGGGGTCATGACCTGTCTATGGGCGGATGCCATATTGGGCTCACAATTAACTTGGGGTAAGCCTGATCTGAAGTATTGGGGATCAACCCCAATAAACTATTTATATTTAATAATAGTAAAATTTGACATAGGCAACTAATGCGTTGATGTCATTCAAACAATTGGGTCACAGGTAATTACTGCCCAATGTGGAACCTCAAACAAGTTGTCATTTTAAGACCACCAGCGAATTATGCTGAGGATGGTCCCGCTCCCCTTGAATTATCTATTTATTTATATCAGTCAGCAATTGAATCTGAGATTTCCCTTTCCCAATCTGATTCTAGCCTCAAGGTCCTAAAAATACCTCAAAGCTTGTTTTAAAAAAGGACCATCTTTCACAATCTCTTTTTTAGATTACCTAAGGCTTTAAGGCCTATCAATTCGCTGGTGCTTTGGGGCCTTGATTAATTATGGGCACGGGTTGGATTTGCTCCCATGTGAACTGACAAGTAAAGCTCCCTGTCAGGTGCCCCCAAGTTCCCCACGAGAGCTAATTTGGGGAAAAGAGGATGTCAACGCAGCAAGGGCCATTATCCTGAGGCATATACCCTGGGCCTTAAAAACCCAGGAGGTACAATCTGGCCTGGCCCCTGCCCCAAAGAGGGCAAGCTAGGATGAGGGGGACTAAGGGCCCCCAAACTATCCTGGGTGATCAAGCCCAGGCTACTGGGGTTCATCCCTGATGCCAGCCCCACCGCTAATGACAAGTATCAATCCCAACACCAGGACCTACTTCCAATGCTGGGCTCAGCACCAATGCCTGGTTTCAATCCCAATGCTGGGACCTCCTCCCAATACCAGCCCAGCGCTAATGCTGGGTATCAATCCCAATAACAGCCCCAGCACTGATGCTGGCTCTTATGCTGATGCTGGGGCCACTCCCTGATGATGCTCACCAGATCCTGAAATTATGTCTTCACTGACTACCTTGGCCCGTTCCACCCTGCTGCCTGGATCTGGTGCCCCACCTTGGCTCTGACACCTAGCTAAGGCTTGGAGGGTGCTCTGTCAGGATTCTTCCTTTATTGGGGAAGCCCTGACTAGGGGTCACGACCAGCCTACAGGTGGATGCTGAATTGGGCTCCCCATTAACTTGGGGTAATTCCAATCTGCTGTATTGGGGATTGGCCCTGATAAGTAAATTGTATTTAATAATAGTGAAATTTGACACCAGAAACTAATGCCAAGGATTTCAATCAAACAATTGGGTTGTGGGGAATTACTGTCCAATATAAAACCCCAATCAAGTTAACCTTTTGGGACCACTGGAGAATTATGCTGAGGATGATCCTGCTCCCCTTGTATTATTTATTTATCTATCTTGGTCAGCAATTGACTCTGAGATTTCCCTTTCCTGATCTAATTATAGCCTCTAGGTCCTATAAATACCTTGAGGCTTGTTTTAATAAAAGACCATATTTTGCTATCTCTTTTCCATTTTAGCTTACTTTAAGGCCATTAAGGCTACTAACTCTCTGGGGGCTTTGGGGCCCTGATTAATTATGGTCATGGGTTGGAGTTGCTCCACCATGGCCTGACAAGGAGCATAAATTGAAATATTATATTACTAAGAATGATAAGAAGGTTGAAACTAGGTAAATTACATTATAGCCAACCTCTATTTTTTAGTAGAAATTCAAAAGCCCTGGAACAAGTTTAAGATGGTTGAACATCTTTGACATTTCCCCTGACTTAATCAGATTATATTCATTTAATTTAGTTACAATATCACATGCTAAACATCACAAACTTCTTAAATCATCAAAGAGGTTGTTGGTATCACCTCATATCTCCCAGCAGCATTATAAAAGGAGGAATGCAAACATGGAGGTTCTCATCGCCTGATTTAATTGACAACAGTTCTGTGTGGGCATATGATCGGCACTTGTTGCTAAAAACCAGTGGTTATAAGCCTTCTACTAACAAAATCCTCAAGCTAATCCAGAGCACACCATAGAGCACCCCTGTATAAAACCAATGTTGCTAATTTTGCAATATACTTCATCAGGTGCTCTGCAAATGTGCCAGGCAAGCAATATGATGACCGTTGACCCTTGCTATTTTGCTTTCATTAGCAACCTGTTGTAATATTTAATGGTAGCAACTCTTCAACCAACTACCAAAACCTTGTCAGGAGGCATACTGATACTAGGTTAAAAGCCCCTGCAACTCAATCTGAGCGGAACAGCTTTAACCCTCATTGACAGGTTATCAGCAGATAGTTGGTGAATCCGCATGGGGTTTCAAAGTAGCTCTAGGTGGAAAGGGTAGCGCAAACAACTCCTAAAATTTTCAAGACATATTTTTTAATTGTTATAATTTTGGATGGTATCACTAGAATCCGCCGGGCTTTTCACACAGGCTGAGCCCTCTGAATAACGGATGGATGATGTGAAGATCGTCAGTACTTTGGATGCACTTGAAATTATAAATAAAAATAGGAGCAATTGCCCCGACAGTTCTTTTATTTATTTTATAAATACAGCGATCTTTCACTGTACCATTCTCTCCTCACTATAAACAACTTAACATCTCTCAATCGCCCATCTCGCTTATATACAGCAGCTTCAGGAGATACTGCTTCTCATGGC
>JAKSZP010015255.1:0-29491 GCA_022478985.1 Massospora cicadina | reverse complement strand
GCTTTATCTCATCTATAATCTTGCAGTATGTTTTAAAATTTCAAGGTTTTAAAACCATTTCAACATAATCATTAAAATTTATAAAGGTGTTCATTGCCTTGACTACCTAATGCTAAAAAAGATGTTCACTGCCTTTTTATGAGAGCATTTTAATCTTAATTATAAATTAAAGTCAATTATTACAAACCAGATCAATTATAAGTTTATTGTATACTTGCCTCAATTTAAACTTTTAATACCTACAACAAACAATAATGAAAAATAATATATATCTAACCATTTTAGTATTGTAATAATAATAATAATAGAATAGTACTTTTTATATAGTATAAAGAATATAATATTCTCAATAATAGACTAAAAAAGTAAATTTTTACCTAGTGGTATAATTGACTCTAGAGTATCACCAGTAGTTGATAATTTAGATCCTGAGAAATATGAGAATATAAAAAATTCTATATGAAGACCTATGGTCAGGGGCAAAATCCAATTGACCCTAAAAATGCTGAGTACCAAGTCACTGTCTACAAATCTATTACTTCAGATTGGCTAATAGTATTTTTGTAGTAATTCAGAGGCCAAATGATCTGAATCATATGTTAAGTAAAGAAGGTTTTACCAAAGAACCTGTCATTGAATCTACTACAAAGGATAGTAGTACTTTTTTGACTATAACAACAAGCCAGTATAGTAATCAACCAAGCCTTGATGATGACTCAAAGACCCCCAGGGAGGATAATATATCAAGATTAAGTGTGTGCCTCAAGGAGATCAACCACTTTTATGCTAGTCATAAGTGGGTCATTAATTTAATTCTTTAAAGCAATGATCAGTTATTAGATTATCAGAGATTCAGGTGTCCAATACTGACAACATATAAAATAAGAAAACGTTTTTGAATGATCAACTGAATCATACATAAAAATGTTGACTTATCAACACTGATCAAAACTGAAATTACACTTTAAATTTAGAGGATGATGATACTATTAATAAGGTCTGTCATTGGACAAAAGTAATCAACCTACAGAGCCACAAGAAGGATTTTACAGATACTCTGGGAGGATTAAGAATATTGAGTGCGCTAGTACAAGTCACAAAGTGGCTGTTTTCAGAAAACATATGGAGATCGATATATACCTTTTATCCAATTTTTCATATTTGCTTATTACAGGAAGTTGAGTCCAAACCAAAATTATAACTATCAACCTCAGATTTCCATTAAGGTATATAAACTTCATATTCTTTACTAGATAATGAGATATTCTTATGCCAACCTTTAGTTTTACTTTTTTTCTTATATTAAAAATGGAAGAAGGTTTTACTTGAGATCATTGTCATTCACAGGAGTACATAAGTCAGTCAAAAGGGATGTAACCATCTCTTTTAGATTCATAGTGAATGTGCTGGTACCAAAGAATCATTCAATGGTAGCAAAAATCCATCTGATCCAGTATTGAAAAAACAAAATGTGTGCTGCCTGAAACTTGGCACTTTGGTGCTAATAACACTAAATGCCACATCTGGTGCTCACTTTAGGGTAGTGTATTACACCATATCTTGTGAAGGATCAAATTGATTTATGGGTGATTATGATAATGAATTTAAAGTGGGATAAAAAGGCTCAGAATGACTCACCAAGAGAAATGGATGCCTTTCAACACTGAACATGAATGCATCAAGGCCAGGCTAGTGGACTTAAAATGAGAAGTAGTCAAGCATAGAGGGCGACTACTTAGAGTTTTAGATACTGCCTAACATTCCTGTTTTGCGGCTACACTAATACTAGAGTCTTTGAAACATACAGATAGAATTGATACCTTGGTAAAATACATGGAAGCATGGATCCAACATCGGAACAAGAGAATATATTGAACATTGAAGCTATAAATCAACCAGTTGAGAAGCTTGATCACCCTGAGAGTTCATTGACCATGATGGACAGAGAAATCAAAGCGTTAAAAAACAAAATATATAAACCTCAAAGGTGGTTATTAGAAGATCTTAGGGTACTTTGCAAGTAGGTACACCTATCCTTACATCAGCACAAGTGGTAAAAGCTGACAATCCTTTTGAGGACCTGAGTTTAAAGTCATATTCAAGATTATGTAATTTCAGTGAAGGGACAGTTGGTAGCTCATTTGCATGTATGAGAATAGTATGGATGGAGCAACCAGCCAGCAAAAGGTTGCCATATCCAAAGATGTGTAAGCCAAGAAGCCCAAGTAGGGTTAAGCACAACCTTGGAACCAGAATTTATATGGCTGAGGTCAAAAAAGTATTCTTATTGGATTTTACAGAACTTAAAGCGTAAAAATTATAGAACAAGAACTCCTCCTTATATAAATGGGCAAAACATAAATGGTAAGCACCTATTCAATACTATATTATTTAATAGCTCAGTAGCTCTGGACCACTGGAAGCCTAAAAACTTCTAGCTTTATGACCTTTTTGCCCAGCTCTCTCAAGTATCAATCCTAGTTGGGATGTTCAAGCGCATGCACTGATATCATAAAGACCTTGTGTTGGAATTTTTGCCCACATTTCCAGCTGTCTAGATTACCATGGTTTGTGAGGGGATAGTTCTCTATAGTGAGTGAACTGGGTATCGGCAGACCTCAATTTTTGGGAAACAATGTTTGGGGTATTTTAGGTAATTCACCTGGTTCAGATCTGTTGGAGATTGATCTGGGTGAATTCTTAAGATCTCATCAGCAGAGTTGCCAATTGTTAGAATTTCAGATGACCACATAATTCAACCTTTTAAAAATCAACAAACTTAATGATTAAGTTATAATTATATAAAATTGGCAACAGCAGCTGACTGATGGAATTATCTTTGGGCATCATCCTCAATGATATTAGAGGTCGCTGACTAATGAATTATTGTCAGGCATCATCCATGATGATATTAAAAGTCACCAACTCATGATATTATTCTTGGCAATCATCCCTGACAAAATCAAGCAATAATTTTGATATGGGAACAACACCCAATAGTCAAATTTTAGGGAATTGTTCAGAGAAGAACAAATTGGAGTCATCAAAAACTACCAAAGCATGTGAATTATGGAGGAAGAGAGTAGTATTGTCATCAGCCAAAACAAATGGCTTTGAGTCCATAATACAAATTGTTTGGTCACCAAACACCCAAGGATTACGCTGCCTAAGAAACTCAAGGCAAAAGTACCTAATGAGATTCAGTGCCTAACACTTGGGGGTCAAACCAGTATAGGAGCACAAATTTTTCACAGCGGACAGCTGAAAAGTTGTGTGCCAATTCTAACTATAAAACCCCCTGTAAAAATTTACTGATGATTGTTATTGGCAAGCAACCATATAGCCTTTTTACTGCACAGGTTTGGTTTCCTCATGCACTTCATTGTGTTGTATAGCATATTAACGTTTGATAATAGTATGATGACTATTATCCATAGTTAAGTATTAATTGTATTTTGGCCCAACGCCTAGCCAGTATTCCCAATTATATACTTGTGATGTCATACTTGTAGGGATTTGTTCCCTTGTTCTGTCTGACTCAATCTTTACTGAGATACCCTGGTGACAGTCTCTTTGATCCAACACACAGTCAGCAGCTATCCCAATTGTGACTCCTTCTTCTCTAGATCCCCACTCAAATCTTTACTCTTTTCTAAGAGTCTTCCAATTATCACACACAGCAATAATATCCCTGGGACAGAATAGCACAATGGAAGCTGATGATAGTCTACTTCTTAAACTATATACTGAATGAATAATTTAGAACTATATAACTTTGTTCTCATAATTACTCCTTTTTTATTATAGTGAATCCTAGGGAATATATATAGTGGGGATTTGGTCATCTAACCCTCAGTTGACACCTCCTTGATGAAATGGCAGCTGTTGCCGTTGAATCACCCATCCTCATCTCAGCACTGATGGTCTACCCCATCCTGGTTAGGATTTCATTTTTTGGACATCCTCGAGACCTAAAATGGAAAGAGTCAGAAAAACGTGTCCCTAAAGTTTTCCTCTCAATCCAAGCAAACTGACCATATTTGGCTAGCAACCTGCTTAGGTAATGGGACTTATTACCCATTAAGGCAGGTCACAAACCAACTGATTGACTCATTAGTTTCAGGCAGCATCACTCGCCTCACAACTTGCTATTCATTCCCAATCAGTTGTTGATGAAACCTGACCGATCCCAATTGGTACACCTGATAGTTAATCACTATCAGATGCCCCTATTTTGTCAGCAACTCCACACGATAAGATCTTAAGTATTCATCCAGATTGATCCCAATGGATACAACCAGGCGTATATCCCAAAATCCCCCAAATATAAATACTCTGAAACTCAGGCCAACCAATTTCCAATTAACTTCGCCTTAGGGAATTTTCTCCTAGTGATTACAGGTAATCTAGCAGTCTGGGAATATGAGCAAAAATCCCAACACATCCCCCCTCTTGCCTAGACTTCCAGCGAAAAAAGGACTGGGGCATGAGAACACCGCTTCAGAAACTTGGTCAAATACTTCATTGGTTCGAGCAGAGTACACTCATCAATACTCAATGCTGCTCAGGATGACCTTTGGCATACAGCGTTCTTCCTCTTCCTCCTCACTAACGCCTTCTCAGAGCGCGGTCCCCACAATCTATTGTTGTGCCAGGCTAATCAATTTACTCATGACGATATTGGTCCTGGGATCCAGTTTTCCCCCAATCTAGGTATATGACCCACTGTCATATTCAGGATTCTTGGTCTGGCGTCCTTGATTTCCTGATTTTCTCCTCATCCTAGACAGGAGACTCTTGCCGTCAATGTTTGTTTCATGGCTTAATTAAGAATACTTATTTTTATTCACCCTGGTTATTTCTCTCACAACCTACTGGCTCAAGTCATTTCTAATTCTTCCATTGGAGAGCTTATCCCATTAATTTTGATATTAATTTCTCTGAAATTAGAGCTTAATGGATTGTAGAGTGCATAATGTCAACTTCCATATAAGTATGACATCCCCCTCTTGTCCAGTCATATGTTGAATTCCAAGTTGCAATACTAGCAGCTTCTGAATAGTTTGTCTGATCATGACCTCTGTCTTTTCCAGCAGATGAGTTGGGATGCTCGGTGGACACTCTTCTATGGTCCTTCCAGGACTCATACGCCTAGTCAGTCACCAGCAGCTAGTTCTTCCATCAAGTTACCGGAACCAGTAACTAATCTCTCCAAAACCAGGCTTGCAATAATTTCAAACAACTCTTGGCTGATTCTTCCTCTGCCATCAATTCCAGAGTTGGACTTTGAAACTCTCCTAGATTTGGCTCCTTTTGCTGATACACCCACCATTATTTTAGATGCTCTGGAGATTATGCTGTTTGCTCTTGAACGCTCATTTCTTGCTAGGTCAGACCTGCTTCCTGAGTTCCTCTTCTGACTTGGACAATATCACAAACCTGCTGTTCTGGCTACCAAGCTCACCATTGGTAACAGTATTCACTTTGAGCTCCCCTACGCTGAACTCTGGGCCCAAGTCACTGAGGCTTTGACCCTAGCGCTGAATCCCTCTAATCTTTAAAAACCCCTGGATTGGGATACCGCCGCTTATGCACTTTGCTTTTTGAGCCAAGTTCTTTGAAGTTGGTCCACAAAGCTTCCATACTTGCCTGGTTTCCACCGTTCATTCAGATTTAGCTTCTGAAAAGCCCATAGTCATTGCTTGCAGGATGCAATCTGCTCCCTGCATGACTATCTCTTCGCCAGTGCTTTCCATTGGTATCTTCCACTGATGGCGTTGATAGGGGGCATGATTTGGCAACCCCCGTCAAGTATCCCTTGTTTGTTGCTGGCCCACATGTCCTGTGTTCTTGATGAAGCCCATCATCAGGCGCTCAAGGCTAATCTTCCGGCTCCAGTGCCATATCAGGATTACTTGGTGTTATTCGCTGATTGCCTCTTCTTATACTGTTGCTTTCCTCCCCACTCCAGGGTTTTGCGATTGGATTCATCTGACATCTCAATTTCCTTTCCCCTAGTCACTTTCTCGCAGGGCTCTGCATCCACTAAAAAAATGTGGTTTTGTGTAGGTCTAGCCCTCACTAGCATCCAATATCACATCAATTTTAATGGGCTGTTCATTCCTACCACAATCCATCCTCCCTCCCCCAAGAGGCGACATAGGCAGAATCATCCCTTTATTAAGGACAATTGATAAAAATAAAAATTATAAAATTATATTGGTTTTTTTCTCTGTGCGGTTTATAATTTTTTTCCCATATCTTTTATCAATTTTTTATCTTTATTCTTCTTTTCCCATGGGACTTGAAATAGTTTTGGTTCAGCGGTCCATCTTTTTTATTTTTCTCCCAAACTGGGTCCTGGGTACTTAAACCTGACAGTTTTCTATGGTTCAGAGGTCCTTTTTTCGGACTTAACCATCTAGATTGGTTCAGAGGTCCTTTTTTGGACTTGACCTAATCATCAGGACATGACCAACTTAATGGTTCATTGGTCCTTCAAGAACTCTTTTATTTTTTTCATCAATCCATCACTTTAGGTACTTAGCATGGACTCGATTCACAACTCTTCTATCCAAGAGATTATTGATAGAGTAGGCATCAGTCGCCATCTTAGCAATCACTTAAAACGGACCTGACCACAATGCATCTAGTTTGTTTCTTCTTCCAAAACCATATGTATTGCAATAGTCAACTCTTTCCCCTATTTGATATTCTTCTAAGGCCAGTTAGTTCTTAATGTCCATCAATTTTGCACGTATCCTTTTCTTCAAGGTCGTATCAAATGCTTGTAATTGAATATCAATCAGGATATTCTTCAGTCAGTTCAAATATTGCTTGGTACTCATCCCCAATGTAGGTTCCACAACTGAATATAAAATCGGTGGTAACGCAGCCTTTCTTCTGTACAACAACTCAAACTGCATATTTCCCATCGCCGTATGATGACTAATATTGTAGGTGAACGTCAATGAACTCAGGTACATCCCACATGCAGAAGTTCTTCCTTCAACCAGCTTCTTCAGCATCACAGCCAGCATCACATTCACTCTTTCTACCAGTCCATTTGTCTCCAGCTGGTAGGGTACTGACACGACTCCTCTGATCCCCATTATCTCATTCAATCTTGGGATCACATGAGATGCAAAGTTGGTCCTATTGTTGCTAAGCAGGACCTGCGGACATCCATGCCAGTATACTACTTGATCCAGGATGAACCTCGCGGTACTGGTAGCGTCTACTTTTGTTAGGGCCTTCATCTTGACCCATCTCATCAGATGGTCAATGGCAACTATAATGTACTTGACTCCCCCTGTGCTCATCATCAGTGGTCCCATCACATTGATGGACACCATGTGCCAGGAAAATCCAGGGCGGACCAGTCAGTATCCAGTTGTATTCTTATGTGGTTTGTGCAGCTGGAACTCCATGCAACAATCTAGATAATCCACAACTTTGCAGTTTATAGATTCCCAGTAATAGTACTGGCAAATATGCCCAGTTGTTCTTCACAGGCCTCTATGCCCGACAACCTTGTGAGCTTCTTGCACTATAGCTGCTCTTTCTGATGGTTTTGGGAATAATAACTGATTCCCATTGATCGCCTTAATACTTGTCTATCCATGGTCTCAGAGTTTTCCGTCACTTTCTGAAGTGCACCTTGGATTTCTCAAGGCTTGTCCCCAATTTTTCCGTCGACCATTCTCTGGAATAGCTCATCCACCTGCGAGTATACCATCTGGACCATTGGGAACTGCAATAAGCCATCCACGTACTGGTGAGAAGCCCCCACTCGGTGGACAATCTCATAATCATAAGCCTGGAGCTTAAGTGCCCATTGGCCAGTCATCCTTCTGACTCTCTTAGTTTTGTGCAGCCACTGCAGTGAAGAGTAGTCCGTTACCACCTTAAAGAGCATTCCATGGATGTACACCTAAAACTGCTTGCATGCGTAAATGAACGCAAGGCATTCACACTCAGTCATGGTGTAGTTCCTCTCAGCGTCTGAGAGTCTCTGGCTCACATATGCCACCAGATGTTCATCCTTAAGTTCGTTTACTTGGCTTAGTATGGCACCGATCGCCATCAATTAAGCATCAGTTTGAATAATAAACTCCCAATTGAAATTTGGATTTCAGAATCGGCAAATCTATTGGTACCAGAATAACTCATCGAAGGAGTTCTGGGCCCCTTTATTCCATACAAATCCTTTTTTTCAGATCCTTCAATAAATGTAATAATGTCTCAGCTATTTGGGAGAAGTCCCAAATAAATCTTCTATGGTATCTGACCATCCCAAGGAACACTTGGATGTCTCTGACACTCATTGGTACAGCCATCCATTCTATGGCTGCTATCTTCTGGGTTTTCAGCTGCAATCCACTGGAGTTGATTATAAATCCCAGATATTACAACTCTTTCTTAAAAAAGTGGCACTTCCTTGGCTTGATTTCTTCCAATTGGTATAGGTGATCAGTAAACATCCTACTGAACACGTTTATATCATCCAGATATACCAGGACGCATGACAACTTCAAGTTGCTCAATATCGCATCCATGGCCCTCTGAAACGTTGCAGGTGCATTGCATAGACCCTGGGGCATCCTCATCAGTTGGTATAGCCCCTGCGCGGTAATAATCACGCATTTTTCCTGGTCTCTTTTTGGCAAGTCGATCTGCCAATATCCTGAGATCAGATCCATTGCAGAGAAAAACTTCGCTTCTCCCAAACAATTTAGTGTATTGTTAATCCTTGATAGGGGATACAAAAACCTTCTTCATAATTTTATTCAGCCTTTGGTAGTCAATCACCACCCAGTTGGATCCATCCTTTTTCTTCATGATCAGAATCAGACTTACCCAGGACTTGATGATGGAACTAGAAGATCATGCTTCACTAGTTTGCTTTTTTCATCCTCCACTACTGCTTTTGGAAGCTTTTGATCATCAGATTGGTCTCATCCTGATCAGCAAATTTTCCCCAGTGTTGACCTTGTGGATCACATCTCATGCACATCCCAAATTATGGTCATCCTGAGAGAACACTTCCCGATACTTTTCAAATAGTTTGAGCACCTCCTCTTGCTGGCCTTCTGACAGATCAGCGAGCTGCTCTCTATCAAACAATAAGTTGATGCTTTCAGTTACCCCGGCTGGTAATCTCATTTTCGTCAAGAGTCCCAAAATTGTGGAATCTTCTCAATTTGGCCATCAGGATCAGATGAACAAATGCAATGATCTGATTCCTCTTGATCTTCATTGGTTTTTCACTTAAATTTGCCAGGAGAACTCAAATTTCTCCATGGCCTGGCATTAGTATCCCAGGAGCCACCCAAGGCTCCACTCTGGACTTCTTCCAGGGGCTTCCAACCTCCCCATGCAAAATCTCAGGAATCTCCAATGTCAACCCTGTGTCAACCATCATTTGTGATCCTGGCAGTAAGGTCCTCTCATTCTTGATCCTCAGTGGAATTCCCCGGTTCTCTAGGATTTCTGCTGGCATTTCACGTCACTCTCTACCAACTAATTGGTATAAAATTGGGACAATGCTGTAATTGTATATTAGATAGATGAAGTTGTTTATCCAATTCAATTGAGCTTCACCATCCTTCTGATATACCAATGATAATGTCTGATCCAATATGGTCAATGTATTATCCTCAAAGTTACATTTAACTCTGTATCTTTGTAGAAACTCCATTCCAATCAGAATGTCATAGTTTTGGTTGGCCAAAACTATTGCTGGTGAAGATACCATTAATAACTTGAATCATAGTGGCAATGCGCTAATCTCTTTTTTTAGTACTAGATGGTGTAATGCGCTATACTCTCCACAGGAGACAGTGGTGTTTAACCCAGCTGTCCCATATTCCTTCTTATGTTCCAAATCCGGCGAGATCTTCATCCTCTTTACCAGCTTGGTCAAGAAAATATTGATGGGCGCTCCACTGTTGACAATCGCCCTCACCTGCACTCAATTCACTTATATGTCTATATATGTACACTCAAAGTATTGCAATATAGTGTTTACTGAGTTAATAGCAGCGTTATTAGCTGAATCTAGGGTGTGAATAATTTGTGCAAATAAATCAGGAAATGATTCCTTTATCACACTGAGAGGGATTGACAAATTGTCCTCATCTAAATGGACTTCAGATAATTTTCAGGATTCTCAGCGGTTTGAATCTTATCCACCAGTTGTTGGGCGTATGGTCAGGCAACTTCCTTAATTATCTCAGGGTCAATTCTCTTCACCCTGGCTCTGGTCATGGCATTTACATCAAAATTAACCACTTGATACAGCTGATCCTGCTCATCATCTATGAACAGATCACTGATATCAATATCTTCAGTCATAATGTCAGGTGGAAAAGGTTTCTCCTCAGCTCTAGACTGTTCCCCATCTAGGCCACGGGCCCTTTTCCCAATTCCTTGGTGGCTGATGACTCTTTGGCCTGGACCACATTGATATGGTCCTTCAGCTTCTTATAGTGCACAGCGAAATGTCCTTTTCCGCCACATTGGTAGCAGACCTTTTCCTTCTTGTTCAACCATCTGAATTCTTTGGGCCTATTCCCTGGAAGAGTTCAATTGGTCATCTCTTTAACTCCTTCATTTCCCTTCATGGGATTCAGATTGCATACTGGATTAGATTTGAAGCTTCTATTTGGGGCATCAAATGTTTATCCAGAAATCTTTAAATTATCTTCCATTTGCGAGGTAGTATTTCTGTTGCAAACATGGAAGACATCATGCAATGCAAATTGCAATAGGGCCAAAGGGCTGCTTGTAAGGCGATTCTAGAATTAAAGTCATCCAATACTATTGCTTCAACCAGGATCTGCAACTCCTGGTAAAACTGATCTGTGAAGCTAGCTAGAGACTCATCTTTATGGCTCTGGGTTCCCATAAATTCCTGTTTGCGCTTCGACATGTGCATTGGACTCCTGAACTCTTTCATGATGGCCGCATTTGCCTCAGCATATGACCAGCTGTCTCCCTCCAGGTGAGGTAACACTAAGTTCTGACAGTCGGTGTCTAGGCAATTCATGACTTTCAACACCTTTTGAAGATCCCTGTAGCCATTCATGGTCATGTTGAACAGTCAGAAAAAGGCTGGGGCGTTATCCTGATGGAACGTTGGTAATTCTGGCGTTGCCTTAAATCCCTCTGAGTTATTTCTGGCTGATTCTCTCAGTTCAACCACTCGGCTAACTTGAGTAGTGACTCAGGCATCATCTCCAAAATGGCAGCAAAAGTGGGCGGCATGTCCCTTGGGGTATTTGACTTACCAAGTATCATGCAAGGACTTCTTTCTTTAGAATAGCTTGCCATATCAGGCTCACAAGCACATTTTTGAGCTTTAAGTGCCTCCACTTGTTTGATTAATCTTTCTATATCTACACCGAAATTTCTTAAGCAAACGCGATCCACTTCTCACTCTGTTTCAGGTATAAGGCCTCTTAAATGAGGTCCCCTTATTTCTTCTTCAACGAAGTTAATTTCTCAAGTAACTCCTTCCCAAAGCTTTCAACGTTCTCTATACCTTCTTCCACCTTGGCGACTCGTTCTTCCAAGGCTTCAAACTCCTGATGGTCCTTTGAGTTTAGAGCATTCTGGTTTACAGTGGCTAACTCAGTCCACAGTTTGCATAGCTCATTCTTTTTATGACATTCTTATAAATTCTGAAACTTAACTACCACCTTTAGTGAGCACCAACTTGTAAAAATTTACTGATGGTTGTTATCAGCAAGAAACCCTAGTAACTTTTACTGCACAGGTTTGGTTTCCTCATGCACTTTGTCACATTCTATAGTATATTATCATTTAAAATTAGCATGATGACTATTATCCATAGTTGAGTGTGAATAATATTTTGGCACAATGCTCGGCCAGTATTCCCAATTAAATACTTGTGATGTCATACTTGTAGGGATTTGTTCCCTTGTTCTTTCTGACCCAGTCTTCACTAAGATACCCTGTTGACAGTCTCTTTAGTCCAACACACAGTCAGCAGCTATCCCAATTGTGACTCCTTCTTCTCTAGATCCCCGCTCAAATCTTTAATCTTTTCTCTAAGAGTCTTCTAATTATCACACACAGCAATAATATCTTTGAGACAGAATAGCACAATGGAAGCTGATAATAGTTTACTTCTTAAACTATATACTGAATGAATAAAATAGAACTAAATAACTCTGTTCTCATAACTACTCCTTTTTTATTATAGTGAACCCTTGAAATATATATAGTGGGGATTTGGTCATCTAACTTTTGGTTGAGACCTCTTCGATGAAACAGCAGCTGTTGCCATTGAATCACCCATCCTCATCTCAGCAGCAATAATCTTCCCCATCCTGGTTAGGATTCCGTTGTTGGACATCCTCGAGACCTAAAATGGAAAGAGTCAGAAAACGTGTACCTAACGTTTTCCTCTCAATCCAAGAAAACTGACCATATTTGGCTAGCAACCTGCTTAGGTAATGGGACTTATTACCCATTAAGGCAGGTCACAAACCAACTGATTGATTCGTTAGTTTCAGGCTGCATCACTCGCCTCACAACTTGCTATTCATTCCCAATCAGTTGTTGATGAAACCTGACCAATCCCAATTGGTACACCTGATAGTTAATCACTATCAAATGCCCCTATTTTGTCAGCAACTCCACACGATGAGATCTTAAGTATTCATCCAGATTGATCCCAAGGGATATAACCAGGCGAAGATCCCAAAATTCCCCAAATGTAGTTACTCTGAAATTCAGGCCAACTAATTTTGAATTCTCTTCACCTTAGGGAATTTTCCCCTAACAAAACCAGGTAATCTATCAGGCTGAGAAGATGGGCAAAAATCCCAACACCTCACAATTATACCCAATAAAAGCAGACAAAAACCTGATACTTAGTTGTTTTTAACATTAGATGTTTAAACATTATTAAGATAAGAGTACAAGGGTCAGATATCCTTAAGTTGTTATCAAAATCTCGCATGGTTCTGCGAGAAGGGAACAGGGAAAGTGTTCCCTACAAGCATCAAAATATTTTCAAGAGGAAGAAAGCACAAGTTTAGCGTTGGACTTTTCACTCAACGTGGCTTTTGGGTATTCAAATCTAATAATAGTCTTCATACTATTATTGCCCCAGTTAATCAATTTCAATCAAATCAACGCAAGAATCCACAAATCTGTGCAGTTGAAATCTAGGGCCAGAAGCGAGCAACCATTACTCAGCCCTAGATTTTTAACATTGGTGCTCATTACAGGGGTAGTTGTGTTGTCAAAAGCAATTTAATGACGTCTTATAAGGAAGAACTTTGGAAGTTCTGGGTGGAACTACAGGCTGTCAATCAAAAAGTTCTCAGCTTGGCATCTCAAGCCAATGTTAGTACCTTAGAGAAGCATGTGATCAAGGCGAAAGAGATGCTCAAACAATTAGGAATGGTGAATAACGACCTGTGTGGAAAAGTTGCCTCTTTGAAGCAGAAAGAGGGCGAACTTGTCAAAGAAATTTTATTTAAAAACTGAATGGGAATAAGATTAAGAACGCTTCTGGCGGTTTCATGAGGAGATGGAAAAGATGACCAAGCGTATTGAGGAATTGGAAAAACACAAATGTGAGTGTGAGCAATTTGAGGCGAATGAGGATGAAGAAAAGGCATGCAAAACTCCAATCAGTAAGAACTCTCCGCCCCAAAATATACCCAAACCATTCGCTGGTGTGTTAGAAATGACTCCTAAAGACACTCCTATGGCTTCTTGAGTAGATGGGCCAGGATTTTCTGTGAGTGAAATGTAAAAATTTACTTAAGGAGTTGATTATTGGTTGTCAACCCTAGTAATCTTTTTACTGCACAGGTTCAGTTTCCTTGTGCACCTCGCGTTGTAAGAATATATGATCTAATAATAGTATGGAGACTATTATCCATAGTTGAGTTAGAACTATTTTCAGGACCAACGCTTCAGCTGGTATTTCCAATTAAATACTCAATAGTCGTACTCATAGGGATTCATTCCCTATATTACTGTCCACTTGATCTTCGTCAAGATCCTCTTATGACAGTTTCCTTCAGCCCAGCACACAGTCAGCAGCAATCCCCTAGTCATGATTCCCTTTGTCTCTAGATCCTCGCTCAAATCTCTACTTTTCTTCTAAGAGTCTACCAATTATTGCCTTCTGCAATAATATCCTTGAGATGGAACTTCACACTGGATGCTGATAGTTTAACTATAACCAAATCTACAATAAAACTAATGATGTTCTAATGTATTGATTTTCATCTGTTTTTATCTATATCCTTTATTATAGTGAATCCTAGGGAATTTATAGGGGATTCAGCCGTCTAACCCTCAGTTGACACCTCTTCGATGAAATGGCAGCCATTGCCATTGAATTACCCTTACTCACCTTGGCAGCGATGGTCTTCCCCATCCTGGCTAAAAATCCATCATTGGACATCCTTGAGATCTTAAACGGAAAGAGTCAGAAATGTGTCCTTAACGTTTTCCTCTTGATCCAAGCAAACCAACCATAATTAGCTATTGATCTGCTTAGGTAATGGGACTCTTTACCCATTATGGCAGGTCACTTCACCAACCAATCAATTTGCTAGTTGCAGGCGGCATCACTCGCCTTGCAACTCACCATACATTCCCAATCAGTTGGTAATGAAACCCAACCGATCCCAATCAGTACACCTGATAGTTAATCACTATCAGATGCCCCTATTTCATTGGCCGCTCTGCCCGATGAGATATTAGGTATTCATCTGGATCAATCCCTGATGTATATGACCAGGCGAATATCCCAAAATCCCCTGAACGTAGTTCTTCTGAAATTTGGGTCAATTGATTTCAGATTCACTTCACTTTAGGGAATTTTCCCCTAGTGACACCAGGTAATCTAGCAGGCTGGGAATATGGGCAAAAATCCCAACACATCCCCCTCTTTCTAGATTTCCAGCAAGAAAAGGAATGGGGCATGGGAACACTGCTTTGGACACCTGGTCAAATACTTCATTGGTTCATGTGGAGTACACTCGTCAATACAAAATGCTGCTCAGGATGACCTTTGGAATACGGCATTCCTCCTCTTCCTCCTCGCTACCACCTACTCAGAGTGCAGTCCCTGACCTCTTGTCATGCCGGGCTAATCGATTTACTCATGACAATTTTATTCCTGGGATCCAGTTTCCCCCTGTCAGGGTATATGACCCTCTGTAGTATTCAGGATTCTTGGTCTGGCGTCCTTGAATTCCTGGTTCTCTCCTCATCCAACTCAGGCAATTCTACCAATCCGCTGTGCTGGTTTCTGAGCTTTCAATCAAGAACAGCATACGTTTTGAGCTCCCTACGCTGAACTTTGGGCCCAGGTTACCAAGGCGTTGACATTAGCGCTGAATCCCTCTGATCTGACAACCTTCTGGATTGGGATACTGCTGCTTATGCTTCCACTTTGCTGGTCAAGTTCTTCGAAGTTGGTTGATGAAGCTTCCAGCCTCGCCTGGCTTCAATCAGTCATTCAGCTTCAGCTTCCATGAATCCCATAGTCATCGTTTACAAGATGCAATCTGCTCTTTTACACAACTACCTCTTCTCTGGAGCTTCTCATCGCTATCTTCCATTGATGGCATTAATTGGGGCATGATTTGATAACCCCCCTCAAGTATTTCTTCTTCACTGCCAGCTCACATGTCCAGTGTTCTTGATGAGGCCCATCGGAAGGCACTCAAGACAAATCTTCCAGCGCCAGTGCCTTATCAGGATTACTTCGGGGTTATTTGCCAATTGCCTCTTCTTATATTGCTGTTTTCCTCCCACTCCAGGGTTTCACAATTGGCTTCTTCTGACATATTAATTTCCTTCCCCTAGTCACATTCTCTCAGGGCTCGGCGTCCACTCAACAAATGTGGTTTTGTGTAGGTCTCGCCCTTGAAAGTGTTCAATTGCATATCAATTTTAATGGGCTATTTCTTCCTACCGCAATTCATCCTCCCTCCCAAGAGGCGACATAGGTGGAATCATCCCCATACTGAGGACAGCCAATAGAAAATTTATAAAAATATATCGGCTTTTTTTTCTATGCATCTAAAATTTTTTCCAATATCTTTTATCAACTTTTTTATTTTTATTTCCTTTTTTCTAATGGATTTGACCTTGTCTCAGTTCAGAGGTCCTTTTTTCCCCCAAACTGGATCCTGGGCACTTAAACCTACCAGTTTTCTATGGTTCAGAGGTCTTTTTTTCAGACTTAACCATCTAGATTGGTTCAGAGGTCCTTTTTTTGAACTTGACCTAATCATCAGGACATGACCAACTTAATGATCATTGGTCCTTTGGAAACTCTTTTATTTTTATTCTTTGATCCAATGCTTTAGATACTTAGCGTGGACTTGATTTACTACTCTTCCATCCAAGAGATTCTTAATGGAGTAAGCATCAGTCGCCATCTTGGAAATTACTTTGAATAGACCCAACCATAATGCATCCAATTTGTTTCTTCATCTGAAACCATGTGTATTGCAATAGGCAACTTTTTCTCCTATTTGATATTCTTCTAATGGCGGTCAGTTCTTATCATCCGTCAATTTTGCTCATATCCTTTTCTTTAAGGTAGTATTGAATGCTTGCAATTGCATATCGTTCAGGATATTCATCAGTTGGTTTAGGGATTGTTCAGTACTCATCCCTGCCGTAGGTTCTACTACATAATATAATATCTGTGGCAACGCGGCCTTCCTCCCATAAAGAAGTTCAAACGGCATCTTTCCCATCACTGTATGATGAATGATGTTGTAGTCAAACGTTACCAAACTCAGGTATGTTCCCCACATGGAAGTTCCCCCTGCAACTAGCTTCCTCAGCATCGCGGCCAGCATCCCATTGACCCATTCTACCAGTCCATTCGTCTCCAGCTGGTATAGTACTGAGATGACTCCCCAGATCCCCATTATTTTGTTTAGCCTTGGGATCACATGAGATGTGAAGTTGGTCCCATTATCACTCAGTATAACTTGTGGACATCCATGCTGGTATACTACTTGATCCAGGATGAATCTCGAAGTACTGGTAGCATCAACTCTAGTTAGGTCTTTCGTTTTGACCCATCTCATCAGATGGTCAATAGCAACTATAATGTACTTGACTCCCCCTGTGCTCATTGCCAGCGGTCCCATCACGTCAATGGACACCGTGTACCATGCAAATCCAGGTTGGACCAGTCAGTATCCAGTTGTATTCTTGTGTGGTTTATGAAATTGACATTCCATGCAACAAGCCAGATGATCTGTAACATCGTAGTTAATCAATTCCTGTAATAATACTGGCAAATATGATCAGTTGTTTTTCTCAGGCCTCCGTGCTCAACAACCTTATGAGCGGCTTGAACTATTGCTTCTCTTTCCAATGGTTTTTAGAAATAATAGCCATTTCCCATTTATTATCTTGAATACTTGTCCATCCATGATCTCAGTATTTCCATCACTTTTTGAAGTGCACCTTAGATTTCTTAAGGCTCATCCTCAATTTTTCCTCCAACCATTCTCTGGAATAGCTCATCCACCTGCAGATATACCAACTGGACTATTGGTAACCGTGGTAAGCTATCCACGTTCTGGTGAAAAGCCCCGCTCATTAAACTATATCATAATTGTAAGCCTAAAGCTTAAGTGCCCATTGGGTCATTCGTCCTTCAGGTTCCCATAAATTGTGCAGCTAATACAGCAAAGAGTGGTCCATCACCACCTTAAAGTGCATTCCATGGACATACACCCAAAACTGATTACAGGTGTAAATGACTGCAAGGAATTCATGCTCAGTCACAAAGTAATTTCTCTCAGTGGCTGAGAGTGTCCGGCTCACATACTCCACCAAATGTTTGTCCCCAAGTTCATAGACTTGGCTCATTATGGTGCCAATCGCCGTCAATGAAGCATCAGTTTGAGTGATAAACTCCCAATCAAAATTTGGATATTTTAGGATTGGCAAATTTGTCAGATACTGGCGTAATTCATCAAAGGAGTCCTGGGCCTCTTCATTTCCATATAAATCCTTTTTTCAGATCCTATAATAAATGAAACAAAGGCTCAGATATTTGGGCAAAGTCCCAAGTAAATCTTCTGTAGTACCCAACCATCCCAAGGAATACTTGGATGTCTCAGACATTCTTTGGCACAGCCATGCACTCAATAGCTTCTATCTTCTGGGGTTGCAGCTGCAATCCGTTTGCATTAATCACAAATCCCAGGTATTCAAGCTCCTTCTTGATGAAGTGGCACTTTTGTGGCTTAATATTCAGGTTAGCCGTGGACAGTCTCTTAAAAACTTCTTTCAAGTGGTGCAGGTGATCAGTAAAGGTTCTACTGAAAACATTGATATCGTCCAAATATACCAGGACACATGACAACTTCATGTCGCTCAATATCGCGTCCATGGCCCTCTGAAACGTTGCAGGCGCATTACAAAGACCCTGGTGCATCCTAGTCAGCTTGTATAACCCCTGTGCGGTGATAATCGCACATTTTTCTTGGTCTTCTTCTGGCAAGTCGATCTGCCAGTATCCTGAGATTAGGTTCATCGCAGAAAAATACTTTGCTTCTACTAGTTGATCCAGCGCATTGTCAATCCTAGATAGGGGATATGAATCCTTCTTTGTAATTTTATTCAGCCTCTAATAGTCAATCACTACCCAACTCAATCCATCTTTTTTCTTTATGATCAGAATCAGGATTGCCCAGGGACTTGATGACAGAACTAGAAGCCCATGCTTTACTAGTTTGCTGATCTCATCTTCCACTACCACTTCTTTGGCTTTTGATCTTCAGATCAGTCTCATTCTTATTGGTAGATTTTCCCCGGTGTCAACCTTATGAATTATTCCTTGTGCGCATCCCAAATTGTGGTCGTCCTGAGCAAATACTTACCAATATCCCTCAAACAATTCGAGCACCTCTTCCTTCTGCCCTTCCGGCAGATCTGCGAGCTGCTCTCAATCAACTAATAGGTTGATGCTTTCAGCTGCTCTAGCCAGTAATTCCATATCCTTGAGAGACTAAAATATGGAATCTTCTCAATTCTGCCATCAGGATTAAATGAATAAACATGATGATTTGATTCCTTTTAATCTTCATCAGTTTTTCACTTAAATTTGCCAAGAGAACTCATATTTCTCCATGGCCTGGCATGATAATCCCAGGAGCCACCCATGGCTCCACTTTGGACTTCTTCCAGAGGCTTCCTACTTCTCCATACAACAGCTCTGGAATCTCTAAAGTCAACCCTGTGTTGACTATCATTTGTGATCCAGCCAGTATGGTTTTCTCCTTCTTGATCCTCAAGGTTATTCCCCAGTTTTCTAGGATTTCCGCCGGCATCTCCCATCGCTTCCTACCAACTAATTGGTACTGAATTTGTACAATGCCGTCATTGTATATCAGATTAATGAAGTTATTTCTCTGGTTCAATGGAACTTCACCATTCTTCTAGTATACCAATGGTAACCTCAGACCCAGGATGGTCAACGTATTATCCTTGAAGTTAAATTTAACTCCATATTTCCACAAAAGCTCCATTCCAATCAGGATATTGTAGTTTTGGTTTGCTAAAACTATCATTGGCGCAGATACCACCAATGACCCAAATCATAGTGGCAGCGCACTATACGCTCCACAGGAAATGGTGGTGTTCAGCCCAGCTGTTCCATATTCTCTCTTGTGTTCCAAGTCCGGAGTGATCTTCATCTTCTTCACCAGCTTGGTCAACACAATATTGATGGGCGCTCTGCTGTCAACTATTGCCCCCACCCTCACTCGATTCACCTGAATATCTATTTACGTACACTCAGAGTAATGTAATAGAGTATTAACTGAGTGAATTGTGGCGTTATTAGCCAAATCTAGGGTATGAAGGATCTGCGCTGATAATTCAGGAAATTATTCCTTAATTGCACCAAGGGGAATCAACAGATTAGCCTCATCTAAGCGAACATCAATTAACTCATCAGGATTCTCAGCAGTCTGAATCTTCTCCACCAGTCATCGAGTGTACAGCCAGGCAACTCCCTGAACTATCTCAGGGTCAATCTTCTTCACCTTGGCTCTGGTCATGGCGTTTATATCCATGTTGACCACTTGAAATAGCTGATCCTGTTTGTTGTCCACAAACAGATCACTAATATCTATCTCTTCATTAATGATACTAAGATGAACAGGTTTCTCCGCCGCTCTAGACTGTTCCTTGTCTAGGCAGCGGGACCTTTTCCTGAACTTTTTGGCTACTGCTGTCTCTTTATCCTGGACCACGTTAAATTGATCCTTTGGCTTTTTGCAGTGTGTGGCGAAATTTCCTTTCCTGCCACACTGGAAGCTGACCTTTTCTTTCTTATTTAACCGTTTGAAATCCTTGGGCTTATTTCCTGGCACAGTTTGGTTAAAAGTCTCCTTTGCTCCTTCGCTTCCCTTCATGGGATTCGGATTTCAGACCATATTGGACTTGAAGCTTCTATTTGGGGCATCGAACGTCACTCCCAGAATCTTCAGGTTATCTGCCATTTGCAAGGTAGTTTTTTTAGTCATGAATACAGTAGACATCATTTGATAAAATTGCAATAGGGCTGAAGGGCCGCTTGCAAAGCAATTCTTGCATCATAGTCATATAACACCTTTCTCCCAGCCAGGATCCGCGACTCCTGGTGAAATTGATCTGCAAAGCTTGCAAGAGACTCGTCTTTATGGAATTGAATTCCCATAATATCTTGCTTGCATTTTGACATATGAGTTGGACTCCCAAACTCCTTCATTATGGCTGCTTTAGCCTCGGCATAGGACCAGCTGTCCCCCTCCAAGTGGGGTAACACTAGGTTCTGGCAGTCTGTATCCAAACAGTTCATGACTATCAACGCCTTCTGCTGATCTCTGTATCCATTCATGGATATGTCAAATAGTCAGGAAAACGCTGGGGCGCTATCCCAATGGAATGTGGGCAATTTAGGTGTTTCTCTGAATTCCTCCAAGTCGTTTCAGGCAAGATCTCTCAGTTTGGCTACTCAGCTCACTTGTGGAGTGACTTCTGGCATCATCTCCAAAATAGCATTAAATGTGGGTGGCATAATTCTCAGGCCATTTGTCTTCCCAAGTATCATTTGAGGACTTCCCTCCTCAGCATCACTGGCCATATCAGGCTCACATGTACATCTGTGGGCTTTCAAATCCTCTATTTTTTTCATCAACTTCTTAATGTCCACACCAAACTTTCTCAAACAAACGTGATCCGCTTCACATTCCATTTTCAGAAATAGGACCTCTTGAACGAGGTCTCCTTCTTTCCTCTTTAACGAGTTTACTTTGTTGAGTAACTCATTCCTGAAGTTGGATACATTTTCAACTCCTTCCTCCACCTTGGTAACTCGCTCTTCCAAGGCTGTGAGCTCCCAATGGTCTGCAGAGTTTAAGGCAAAATAATTCACTGTGACAATCTTGGTCCACAACTTGCACATCTCTTCTTTTTACGACATTATTGATAGATTCTTCTACTCAACTACCCCTGTAGTGAGCAACAACTTGTAAAAATTTACTTAAGGAGCTGATATTTGGTTGTCAACCCTAGTAATCTTTTTACTGCACAGGTTTGGTTTCCTTGTGCGCCTCGCATTGTAAGAATATATGATCCAATAATAGTATGGAGACTATTATCTGTAGTTGAGTTAGAATTATTTTCAGGCCCAACGCTTCAGCTGGTATTTCCAATTAAATACTCAATAGTCGTACTTATAGGGATTCGTTCCTTATACTGTCCACTCAATCTTTGTCAAGATCCTCTGATGACAGTTTCCTTCAGCCCAACACACAGTTGGCAGCGATCCCCTAGTCGTGATTCCATTTGCATCTAGATCCTCGCTCAAATCTCTACTTTTCTTATAAGAGTCTACCAATTATTGCCTTCTGCAATAATATCCTTGAGATGGAACTTCACACTGGATGCTGATAGTTTAACTACAACCAAATCTACAATAAAACTAATGATGTTCTAATGTGTTGATTTTTATCTGTTTTTAACTATATCCTTTATTATAGTGAATCCTAGGGAATTTATAGGGGATTCAGCCGTCTAACCCTCAGTTGACACCTCTTTGATGAAATGGAAGCCATTGTCATTGAATCACCCTTCTTCATCTCAGCAGCGATGATCTTCCTCATCCTGGCTAGGATTCCATCATTGGACATCCTCAAGACCTCAAATGGAAAGAGTCAGAAATGTGTCCCTAACTTTTTCAATTCAATCCAGGCGAACCAACCATAATTGGCTAGCGACCTGCTTAGGTAATGTGACTTTTTACCCATTATGGCAAGTCACAAACCAACTGATTGATTCGTTAGTTTCAGGCGGCATCACTCACCTCACAACTTGCTATTCATTCCCAATCAGTCGGTGATGAAAACTGACTGATCCCAATCAGTACACCTGATAGTTAATCACTATCAGATGCCCCTATTTCATCGGCCAGGCTGCCTAATGAGATATTAGGTATTCATCTGGATCGATACCCAATGGATATGACCAGGCGAATATCCCAAAATCCCCCAAACGTAGTTCCTCCAAAATTCAGGTCAACCAATTTCTGATTCACTTCACTTTAGGGAATTTTCCCCTTAGCGACACCAGGTAATCTAGCAGGCTAGGAATATGGGCAAAAATCCCAACATGGAGCAACTGAGGATTTTTAATTTATGCCAAAATTTCCCACCTTTCACTTGGATAATGCCCAGCATTTTTCCGCCTATTTGAGATAATCATGTTTGACTTTATGGACTGTCAAAAAGCAGTGGTTGTAATGAATTGTCTTAGAAAGGCTGCCAGAATCTGGTGCTACCCCACCTCAATGGGACAACTGGTCATATGCAGAAGCAAAAGCAGCCATTATGTTGGAATTTGGAAGCTCTACTTGGATGTCAAATTGTAAAAAAGAGTTCACGGGTATCCAATTCTGCAAAGACAAGACCCTGGATAGTTTCACAACTTATTTTACCAAGAAGCACAGAGCTTGGTAGGAGCAAATGTGTTGACTGACTATGATGCATGCATAGCCATGCAGTTGGCGCTTTGCCCCTACTGAGAATTGCATCAGGTTATGGTGCCAGCACTAGTGACTCAAACAACGACCTCTCAGATGGTGGACATTTGAAGATGCATGGAGCCACGTTTGATGCTCCCAATTGCACATTTAAAATAATACAAATGAAAGCTCAAAATATTGTCAAACTCGCCAAATCATTTAAAGAATCTGAGAGCCAAATTGTGATGGGAAGTAAGCCTGAAGTTCAGAATGAGCAGACAAATCAGCAATCCGCTGTTTCTAATGCAGGAAGTCTGGCCATGTAATTACCCAGTGTCAGGACAGAAAGATGAAGGATCAGATTACTCTCATTCAGACCTAAGAAACTCGTTTATATTTGGGAAAAGGACCAGCAATCTAGATCAGGGATATTCTAGTACTGCTGATAAACCTGTCTAACCTGATATAATGAATGAGGAAATCAATACCTCTGGCTTATTTGTGGACTAAGACTCGCTGGATCTGCTCCATCAGGGGGTTAACATGGATGTTAATGCAATAACTTGAGCCAAAGCAAAGGGGATTGATCCCAATTTTGTTGATGAGTTGCTCAACCCTACGTATGACAGTTAGCAGAGAAAGTTAGATCCACTGAGAGCCCTGAAGACTTAATCAAAACGAAGTTAGATTAGGAAAACGTTTCTTTACATATCAGCACAATCAAGGAGTCATTCCCTGATTTATCCACTCAGATAATTCACACACCTGATTCAGAAAATAAGGCTGTTTACCATTCAGTAAATACTTTATTGCAGTATTCATAGTGTACCTATGGCAATATTATAGTCAATAGGATAAGAGTATGAGCAAAAATTTATAGTGGAGTGTCAATCGACATCTTTTCCACCAGATTAATGAAACGTATGAAGATCTCACCAGATTTGGTGCATCAAAAAGAGTATGGAATGGCTGGACCAGACATAACCATCTCATGTGGAGCCTACAGTGCACTACCACTTCAGTTTGGATCGCTGATGGTGTCAGCTCCTGCCATAGTACTGGCCAATCCAAACTGTGATATACTTACTGGGATGGAGTTCTTAAGGAAAAATGGGGTGAAATGCGATTTTGAAGAAAACATCCTGATGATATTGGGGCAGACGTTGCTTTTGGTGTACCAGTGGAAGGGAAAAATTCCCTGACAAAGAGGAATAATTAAGTCAACTTAATTTATAGTGATGGTATTATACCCATTTGCTTTAAATTAGTCAGATGAAAAAATAAAGCAATGCTGACAGAAATTATGGAGAATTGTAGGATACCTCTAATGACAAACACAATGAATACTATTCTGCCGGGGGCTCAAATCATTGCTACCACCAGGTTAATGATGGAACTTCCAGAACAGCTATATGGGAAATAATCAATACATGGAAAAAATTGAGGGTTGAACCATGTGTTGTGCCAGGGATCTTAATACCAGATCTGTCATGGAAATGGCAGAAGAAGTTTAAACCAACCTGCCAATCAGGATGTGTAAGCACCAAAAATCAAGCCAGAATGCCAGAGGCATTTCCAACCAAATGAAGTTATATGGAGCTGGGCATTGGGAAATGACGAATTGTTGGTGTAACACAACAGTGAGAATGATCTTGACAACAAACCACAATGAGCCCACTCCCAACCCAGGGGCCTCGCTGAAGGGCGTGGGATCACAGAGATAGTTTCAATAAATTCATCACCATATTGGGTCATTTCAACTGGTGAGGCAATGAGATGGATTCTCTCTTGCAATTGGTGGACATACAGCCACAAGATCCCCATGTACCGTTGCCAAAAGTTCATGATAACGGGGTTATAGAGCCAAAAATATTGGACTTGCTGAATCTAATTAATGATGGAGGGGGCCATAGTGACCATAAGTACTGGTAAAACCCATCCAGTATAGAGTCTGATGGGCCACCAGGGAAATGCCATCAAGGATGCGGTCAGAAGGAGTAATACAATAGAATTTGTTTGGTTTTTTGGCAAAATTTTTATTGAAGGGAAAAGGAAGAAGATCAACCAACAATTTTCTCAATGCTAAGCAACTGATTAAGTAGTGGTCAATTGGGGTAGTGACAAGCCAGGATCAGGACCCTCAATTTCGATCTAACTGGTAAATTCTTCAGGAATGGGCAGGTTTGTTCCTTAAGAACTGACATTAAAAAATTTGGCGGTGGGCTGAGTCACTGTCAGTTTGACCTCAAATGTCCAAACTGAGGCTCAGCTACGTTTCTGACAGTTGGCATAAAGGCATTTGGCCCAATGAGCGACGGGAATCCCCCAAGGCCACCCCACATAGGGGTGGGTCTATTTGGTTGGGAACAGGTTTGGGATTCCCAACCCGCCCACGCTTGGTCACTGGGCCATTTGCTCAATCAGTGGCACTACATCGGCCACAATGCCCAAATTGTCAACAGGAGACTTTGAAACCTCATCAATGGCATCTGATGCTATAGCCTGCCCGTTGAGGATAATCCTCAATGACTTTGGTAGGGAGGTGATTTGTTCAATTGACCTATTAATTGAATTGGGACCATCGGGCATTCCAACCAATAACTCAGTCTTCATGCTTTTCTGGCCATTTGTTATCCAAGCATCGGCCAGATTACCACTCAGTTTAGATCTGATTGATTTCAATTCAACAATCTCAGAACATATTTCGCTGATTCCCCATAACAGTACTGCTGAGGTAAGTGTGGGTATTGGGGGTGGGATCCGAAGTGGAAGAGCTGTTACCCAGTGCTTGTCTACTATGTGAGTGAGATCGCCCTGAGTAATGAGGGGTACCGCCATCCTCTTTGGTGTCTTCTTACTCAGTGTTGAATTTTGGCTTTATTCTGATGGCTGGTTCTTCTCTGATGGTAGGGTAAAGTTTTGGGCGTCTATTGTATGGGGACAATAGATTAGACAGTGACTATAAGTTAAGATATAACTCCTTGGTAGCACTCAAATTGTATACTCTGGCATTTACTTGGATGATGTCATGCCGCCCTGATCTTACTGATCCCAAGTAAATACTGACTAATACAAAACTAAAGTACTAAACGCAAAAAGCTTATAAGTTAAATTATAAACAAGTCATAATAGTTGAATGTTCTTTATTAGCATCAACATGAGGGTTATTTATAGAGTTTGATGTTCACCACATCCTACCCATGACGTCTCATTTTTCAATGGCACTTGGCCACGTAAAATGTTTGTAAGAACATCTACAAATACTTTGACTCAGGGCATCATGCTCAGCCTCAGGGTCAGTGTAAACACCGGCATCATTCTCAAGATAGCATTGAGGATGCGTCTGCAAACAGCTGAACCAATTCTCTTTCACATGTAATTGGCAGCACATACCAAGGCGATTCGTATCACTAATTAGTAATTAATTTGATCAAAAACTTGACTGACATTAAAAACTAATTTTGACATAGACCAACAAATCCCACATGCCCAAGTCATTAAATCAAAACTTAATTTTAAGTCTGACCTAACCAACAAAGCCCTTGAGCCCATGTCATCATAGTCAAATATAATTAAGTGAAATCGCTAGGCCACAAATTCAAGTTCAGATATACTTAGGATATCTTTGGTTTATAATAACTGACGATTTAGATCCATTCAACCATTCAACACTTGGGAATGGGAAAATGGCCTGATCGACAGCCAGAGGACGTTCCCCAGGACTTACAAGATCACAGAGATACAAGTACTATTAGCTAATCTGGGAGAGAAGCTGATGAAAATTAAAAAAAAAATTAGATCTTTGCATTTCTGCACTTTCTACCAATGGCGGAACTATACAATTTTCATGAATTTGGATCAATTTATGAAATGAGAGTGCTGACAGAAGTTACTGAAATTGTCAAAGTATTAGTGGATTGTGAGCAGCTAGCCAATCTGACTGAGAATCAGCATGAGGATGTTCTCTCATTATTTGAAAAAAATTGGCAGATATTAACTCAGAACGATCATGACTTAGGATGTGCAAGTAACGTACATCACAAAATTGAAACTTAGGAATATCCACTGATAAGAATGAGAACTTTTCGTAGGTCAAGAGCAGCGGAAGCAGAGGTCAGTGATAAAATTAGCAAGTTAGTGGAACATGGGTTACTTGTTCCATCATTGAGCCCATGGGCAAGTCCAATCCTTTTGGTAAAAATGAAAGGAAGATCAAATCAAGTAGTGATTGACTATTGCAAATTAAACAATATCACTGAAAAAGACTCCTATCCACTGCCTTGAATTGATGACATGCTTGATTGCCTGAGGGGAGGCAAAATACTTTTTGGCTATGTAACTGATTTTAGATATTAGCAAATTGATTTGTTAAAAGAAAATCAGGAAAAATGTGTGATAATTACCACACAAGGACTATACCAGCTGACCAGAATGCCCAAAGGTTTAAGCAATGTGCCGGCGACTTTTTAGCATGCTATGGATTCAATACTTAGTGACCTGAAGCTATCCTGCGTGCTAGTATATTCAAACGATATCAACGTCTTCAGAAGGACCTTCACAGATCATTTATGCATCTGGAGGAAGTTTTCAAGCAGTTGGCAATAGCGAATCTAAAAATTAAGCTGAGAAAATGCCATTTTTTCAAAAAAAGCTCGAATACTTAGGGTTTGTTATGAACTCTAATGAATTACAACTGTAACCCAGGAAAATAGAAGCTATCAAGCAGATGTCAATCCCAAAAAGTTTTTGGGATATTAAAATCTTTTTGGAATGGTCAAATACTATTGCCAATTCATCAAAAACTTTGCTGGAATCACTGAACCTTTATTTTACTTACTCTAGGGCCCAAAAAAGGGATTTGTGTGGAATGAAGAGGCACAGAAGTTATTCAATAAGCTCCAAAAATATCTTATGAGCATCCAAGTGTTGAAATATCCAAATTTTAATTGTGAATTCATAATTCAAGCAGATGCCTCGTTAATGGCGATTTGAGCCATTATAGGTCATTTAGATGACAATGGGGATAGACATCCAGTAGCCTACACGAGCAGAACACTGTTGGCAGCGGAAATAAAAAAATACCAAGACAAAGCAAGAGTGTCTGGCAGTCATCCATGCCTATAAACAATTTTAAGTCTACATACATGGAGCGCACTTTAAAGCCAAAACTGACCACTCGTCCCTGCGCTGGCTTCATAACCTGAAGGAACCAGGGGGCCAGTTGGCCCAATGGGCATAAAGCTACAAGCATACAATTTTGAAATTCTACACAGGGCTAGAGCGGTACATAAGAATGCCTACGGATTGTCCAATTTCTAGTTGTTCATTTGCTCTATCATCAGGCTGATGCACTGTTTCAGTAGAAGGCAAAGGAGATATTGAGGATGAACCCTAAGAAATTCAGAATGCATTATGAAAGGCCATGGAAAGTACCAAAATTTAAAAACAATCAATTATACAAAACAATTGAAGGAAAACGGGTTTTATTTCCTAAACCATCAGAACAAATGGAAATCATTTGAGCTGCTCATAAGGTCGTCAGCCATGGTGGCTTAAAGAAACAGTGGATCATATTTGCCAGTATTATTACTGGGAATTGATCAACTAAGATGCCAGGGATTACTTATTTTGTTGAGTGGAACGTCAACTTCACAAGCTGCACAAGAATATTGTAGGGTACCAGCTAGTACGCCCTGGTTTTGCATGAAAAATGGTGTCCATAGAGATTACGGGAACGTTGAGTATCAGCCTAAGTGGGGTGTAAGGGTAAATATATTTAGATAAAATAATCCAGGATTGGATACCGTACGTATATGGAGAAGATAGTGTGTAATACAGGGTAATAATCAACCTAAGGATGAAACTTCGTAAATACACCAATAGTGGGTTTGTCCTTGACACTTAGCCATAAAAACCCCAAGTAAGTGGGGTAGCTCCCCGAATCGAGGCTAAAACCTCGAAGACGTCACAAAGATAAGCGTAAGCAGGGGATCACACCGTGATAAAAAGAAAAGGATAAAGGGAATAGGGGATCGGGATAAGGAGGGGGCATAAGAAAACGATAAAGAGTGAAACAAGAGAAGGAGAAAATGGAATGAAGGGGATTCTGCAGCGTTGTATAAGTCCCCTATTATCCAGAAACAAACATAATGGTGGAAAGGGTGAACGCAACTCTAGCCTCGACACAAAAAATGTTCATGGGAAAACTTCCACTAAGAGAGCTTTCAGGAAGTTGATATGAATTGACGATATGCTACCCATACTAGCAGATCAGAGGGGGAATCAAGACGAGCCTTGAGATTTATGGAAAAAGTATACAAATTATAACTGATTAAAATGATGACCATTTGGAGAATCGAGGGGAATTACGCTGAGATTTTAATATCTGAGAGCTTCTAGAAAAGAGATGAATAGAAGATTACCAACCTGAGGATGCACCCATCTTGG
>JAKSZP010015254.1:0-29597 GCA_022478985.1 Massospora cicadina | reverse complement strand
AGGCGAATATCCCAAAATCCCCTCAATGTAGTTACTAAGAAACTTGGGCCAACCGATTTCCAATTCACTTCACCTTAGGGAATTTCCTCTAGCGATACCAGGTAATCTAGCAGGCTGGGAATATGGGCAAAAAAATCCAACAGTTGGTTACTGATAGGCCCTCCAATTGGAGTACCCTCCTTTCTACTGCAGTGTTTGCCTACAACATTAGCTACCATTCTGCCTCAGGGAAAAGCCCATTCCAAATGCTTTATGGATGGCACCCCACTCTGCCCGCACTTCTATATGCCTGTGTAGAGGACACTGGCAGAATGGATCCGCAATGCTATTTGACCATCCTAATGAATACATTGATTAAATTACAAACTGAAGCGTACTCATTCAGCTTAGCAAAGGAAATCAAAAGCCAGGCTGCCAATCAGGTATAGCAAAATGGCCTAGCACAGTTCAAACATGGAGATATGTACTATTTTATGATCAACAGGGGTTCAGCCAGAAACACAAGCTGACCAATATTTGGATTGGGCCATTTGAAGTCATTGAGAAGACAGGTATAGATGCATACACTATCAAGGACCCCGCTAGCAGTTGGATCATCAACCGAGTGCATGCGAAGTTCCTCTGGGCATATAAGCAATAGGAGCCTCATAATCCAGTCAAGGAGGGGGTAATGTTGTGATTCCGATATGACTGGACAATAAGCCCTATGTCATTATGTCAGAACGGATGGAATCCGCTGAGTTTGATATGAGTTATGGTAATTCTAGCACCTTGAAGTGAGGTGATATTGGGTTGTTAGGAAATCGCCACAAATTAGGCGTTGTGAGATTAACAAATGAAGAATTGGCAGAACCAATGAGATACGGCGAATTGAATTACTAAGCTATGAAAGTGATATCAATTAAAGTCACTATGATATAAGCGAGATGAGACGATCAAGGAAAAAGGTTGTTGTAGTTTAGAGTGAGCGAAACAGCGAGGATCCACTGTGTATAATATATTAAATAAAGAAGTATAGTGAGAAAAAAGTGCTCTATTTTTATTGAATAAAGTTTATTTCTGTTGGTTCAAGGGCAACGATCCTCATATCATTGGTCCCATTGCTCAGTGGGTCAAACCCTGCGCAAAATTGCTTACAGAGTATCTCAACAATAACGCCAATTTTATAACATCCCACAAAATGATGGACATTGTAAGGAAGTTATGAAACAACCTGAGTGAACCACAGCATAGCAGAAGCAGTATGCATATCGATGGAGAGCGCCAGACCCATTGTTCACCCTAGGAGATTGGGTGTTGGTGGGGGCACAAATTAATGCATTATTGGTGAAGATCTGGAAGCTTGGACCAAAGTTTTTGGGACTGCATAAGGTGATTCGTGTTACAACAAGGTTGCATTTGAACTGGAACTTCCAGAAGGGTCAAGGTCCCTTCCAGTTATCCATGGCTCACAGCTTCAGGGATTTAAGAGGCAGGGACCAGAGCAGCCTGGGTCACTGAGCTCATGGGAGAAGGACAACCAGGAACGTGAGATCAAACAAATCCTGAATGTTTGATGGGTGAGGGGTCAGTGGCAATTCCTGATAAAATAGAAAGGATATCTGGTGGATGAAGCGACCTGGCAGATACCAGAGGAGTGTGCACGCTGTTCAGAGAAGATCTGAGAGTTCTTGGATTTTCAAGGGGGTGATGTGATGGATTGGGGCCATCCTGATCCGCACATTGACCTTGTGAATATAGTTTTGGACACCTACCAAATTCAGAGGTTGAGTTCAAAGGGTTGGAGTAGTTTAAAGAACAATTTGAGACAGAATTTATAGATAAGATTTCAGGGATTTTAGAACAAGGGCTGATCTGGCATATTGAATAACTGGTATCTCAAATCCTCTAAATTTTTGCAATTTGGGATTTGAGGCTTTTGTGAGCAAAGATTTAGATGTCACTCAAAAGCTTAATTTAAGATATTGATTATTTAAACTATCACAAATGCTTTAAAATTAGTAAATGGCAACTGAAGATACAATTTCTTTTTCTCAGAAAAATAACAATAAAGTTTTCAATATTATTGCTTGCCACTGATGGCCCAACCCCAGGGGATACCCACTGGGACACATCAAGTTCCGCACAATGAAGGCATCCCTTGGCCTGTACAACAATCTCCCCCCAGATCTCCACTCCTCCTCCACATGACCCACCCCAGCATATGTGAAGAACGCTCATCTCAATGAGCTGCATCAATCACATCCTTGCACCAAAATCCCGCCGCTTGTCTAATTCTAAATTTGCAACAAAAAAGATCAACTTTTCTAAACCACTGACTAATTTTGGTGCACTCACATCAACCCAAACTCACACGCAGACGTCACCCTGGAGGAAGCTATAACTAAAGAACATAAAATTACCCAAAATTTTCGACTGGGTTGAGCACAAAGCCATGAACATAGCATTTGCAACCCCATTTGTATCAGATCCCATTAAAGCTTGGAAAAAATCAAATCCAAATAAATAAATAAAACTTGCCATCTCGCCTCATGATAGTACACCACGGACACAGCCACAATCAGGCGCACCCTGGCAGAACTAGACCACCTTGAGATCAACACTACAAAGTCCAGCTACAGCCCCAACTGGGGGAGCAAGTGGGCGGAAATCTCTGCCCTCCTAAACGCTCTCATATACAAACACCAACACAGAATCAAAGTATCAAGGAAAGGTAAGTACATAAAAGAAGGCAAAACCTGTTCGGCATATTTCTTCTGCCAATACCACTCCTGAGGCAACCTACACGGGTGCGCACAGGTACACAAAGCTGACAGCACTGTGGCAACTGGCCCTGTGCAAATAAAAGCGTAAATACACTGCTATTACACCAAACTTTATCACAACACCCCATCTGACCCCCCCAAAAAAAATTTATCCACACTGTAAGGATGCAGAGTCACTGTGTTAACTTTTGGCGGATATGACTTGTTTCTGCTGAATGAGTTACACCGGGTTTAGCCCACTGAGCAACAGCCAAATGATATAGAGATCGTTGGTCCTCCCAAATAGACATAATAAACTTGTATAAAATATAAGGCAATCGCCCCAGCTACGCTACTTTATTTAACATGATATAACCAGCAGGCCCTCTCTGCTTTCACTCTACATTTACTCCTACTCCCTTCTTCTTTCTTCCTCTCTTTTCTTCTTCTAAAAACCTTTTTGACTTCTCTCTCCCAATCACCCTTAACCCTCAGTATTATTCAACATATTTGACACATTTCGCTTAGTCAATATCTATTTGCTATCAATGTAGAGTTTGTTCAATCATCAAGGCTTCAACGGAATTTCCTTGACTACCAAACCCTAGTTGATTTGATCGATTCACCTCACATTGCTCTAACCTATTACTAGCCCTCGGAGCTCACTTATCATCTAAATTACGATCTGCCAGAACACTAGCTTATCATCCAGTCATATTGAAATATTGGCACACCGCCAGAATATAGTCTCCTAAACCTGATAACACAGAAGGAGCTCTGGAACACAGTCTTTGGTGTACCGCATAGGAAATGCCCAGGCCCTGATGGGATACCCTACAAAATTTATAAAAATAACTTAGACAAATCGCCCCCCTCCTCCTAGCATCAATGAACCAGTGCCTTCTGAAGACACACCTCCTGCCTGGAGGTCAGGACACCTATGTCATAACTCTGTTTAAAAAGGGCTACAGACTGGACCTGGCCAACTGGCGCCCAATTGCACTCTCAAACACTGACACAAAATTACTTACAAAAATTCTAACAACCAGATTAGGCACATTAGCCTCTAAAGCCCTATCAACCAATAAGTTTGGATTCACATCAGGGCGCTCCATATGGTCCAATATACACTCCGTCGCCAATATATGCCAGTCCAAAGCAACTGGAGCCCTGGTATTCCCTGACCAGGAGAAGGCATATGACCGCGTTAGCTGGCCATACTTGAAGAAATGCCTAAGCGCCTTTAATCTCCCACCCAGGTTCATTGACTGGGCGATGCTCCTTACAGAATCCGCATCTATGGCTGTGTGTGGCCCTGGTTTTCTAACTGAAAAGATCACACCACACAGAGGGCTCAAATAAGGGGAACCCCTCAGCACACTACCCTACAACTTCAGCTTTGATCCACTCATCTGCGTTGCTAACTCACGCCTTATGGACATAAATGCACAAGGCCAGTCCCCAGTCAAGATACTAGCCTTTGTGGATGACTTCATGACAGGTATAGCTAATAATAATGCCTGACAGCTGGAACGCACCCTAGAGGAATACTCCATTGTGAGTAACGCATCACTTAACAAACAGAAAACAGAAATAATCCTCCTAGGCAAATACATCAATAACTGGACCATAACACCCAAATCCCACAGCTACCCACAACGGAAAGCCTACTCATCCTACCCTTTTCATCACCCCCACGACCAACCCCATCCACCACCTCAGGATATGGCTGGAAACAGGGGGGTATGCCAATGAAACAATTGAGAACAAACTTCTACAGCAGGTATCCAACTGCATTGCCTCACTCAAGGGAAGATCCCCAGGGCTAATGGGGTGAGTAGCAGTTGCCAACTCACTCATCCTTCCGATGCTGTGGTTCCCCACACATGCAATCCCCTTTTCACCCACCTTCATAGCCTCAATCCGTGCGCTTATCCAGGGCTGGCTGTGGCCTGGATCCTGACCACCTGTACGGGTGGAAACACTATTTGGACCATGATCCAGCGGAGGCATGGGCTTAATAGACTTTTAGGGTCATGACAACCGCATTCTGGGCACCTGGATATAGGAGGTGCTAACCCAGACCTCCCACAACAACACTGGTACAGAGCAGCGAGGGCCAACTTTGTGCAGGCGCTCAAAATACCTAAACCACACAACACATCCAGCCTACTAACATACCTTGCTAACCTCCCCAATGAAGAGGGCCCACATGGAACCCCACCTCACTTTAAACGCCTCCTCTGCACCATCTGGCGCATGGGATGGACCATCGCTAACACTGGCGCTGTGCAGGGAAGGGGACGACCCAGAGCCCACTTCATGATAAGTAAACCAGAAGACCATCCCCAGAGAGACATACTCGCTATAACCCTAACCATTGCTATAATTGACTACCTAGACGCTTTGGACATCCCCTATGATCTAGCTACACAGAAGGAAATATGGAGACTGACGCACCATCCAATCCTTGATCCAAGGGTAAGAGCCAACACCTGGCGTTGCCTGAGAAGAACCTATAGAATGGCAGACTGCACCCATTCCCTCCATGAAACCTGCGCAGTATGTGGAGGGGAGGGCTCCCTTCACCACCGCCTAGAAACTTGCCTCCCATCCAGAGCCATATGGCGGAAAGTTGCGAGCCTGCTTAGGTTTCAAGACAACCAGGAATTCTCTATCTCAAGGAGCCTCCTCACACTCCAGCCCAAATCCCCAACTCCACCTACCCTCCGCTCCCTAATGGTAATCATCGCAATGTAGACAATCCACACCATTGCTTTGGATGCGTTCAAGGGTACCATATAATCATCCATGGGGTAATCAGTAGGTTCCACGTTCACTTACTGGAACACTTCCAAGCATGGCTTTATGCATACATATAGCTAAGGCAACAAAGGCTCATAGAGTCATGGTTCCCACTCTGGTTCCTCCAAACGGACCCCTTCCTCCACACCTGCTCCATAACAGGGGAAACCCCCTTGGAATAGCGCACCAACCCCCCATACCTGGCAGTACCAGCTGGCAACAGGGGTAACCCGTATACCCTGGGGTGCCCAATCCTTCTAATCCTTGCTATTCTTCACTCCCCCCTTCCTACACACGCATTAGTACTGCCCATCCCCTTGTCCGCTTGCCTTAGTTAAGTAAAAATGAAAAAAATATTCTTGCTTGCCTAAAGACACTTTTAAAGTTTAACTTAAAATTTATTTAAATCAACCAGAAATGATGAGCTCAACTTGTGAGCTAGGCCAACAATTAGCTTCATTTGTGGTTTTGTCATGGAGTTAGACTTTGCTGCTTGCATGCAGAATTGCTGCAATTTTTGGTCCACAAATACGTCGCAAACACTGGTAATGGCATGTGGGTTTGGGGTGGTTCTCTGATGGATTGTCAGTCATGTGGTTAGTGATATGCTTGTACTTCCTTACTCCTTTGTCGCATATTGGCGTGAACTCATGTGTTACACCATGGTGTTAGTTGTACTAGTATAGCGGTAAGATGGAGAGGGACCTCAGAATGACTCCCCTGATTTGCCTGACAATTTGGTGCAGTCTGACTTCCAAAACTTGTGCTATTTGCCCGAGTATCAATAGAAGAGTTACCTCAATTTTAGGGGTTCCATTTGGAATCAACCAGGGTCTTTTAGCCAATTTTATCCCTATTTTGAACCAAATCACTCTTATTACATAATTGGACTTGTAATTGTCTGACAGTAGATAATAAATTGTGATGATTCCCACTTAAAATGTTTTTTCCCAAAGGCGAGATGGCAATTGTCTGACATCATCCCCCTCAAGAATGTTGGGGGGGAGAATAGGGACATAAGAAACGGACATTTACTTCATTAATGGTAATCCCTGTATCCAAGGCCTTTATAGAGTACTCATTGCCTCTCTTGTAGGTGATGGTGAAAGGACCCTCCCAAATTGATCCAAGCTTGCCGCTTCTAGGAGTGATGCAGTTATGGTAGTATATGACCATGTAAGACACTTAGAATGAAGGTAGGGGAGCTCAGAGCTCATTGGCTGCTTGTCCTTCTTTAGTGACCATTTTAGCTATGTTTGTCATAGCCTCAGATTGAAGATGAATATATGCTGAGCAAAATTTTCTCATGGCTTTTTCAGATACCTCACCACTAGAGGAGAAAACATCCTTAGCTAAAAGGGGGTATCCCTGGTTCTCTCCCATACAAAAGATGGAATGGGGACGTTTTCAGGATCCAGTGATAACTAATCTGGTATGCCATAAGAGCACTGGGTGAGAATTGATCCCAGTGAAGTAAATCTGAGGATGTCATTTTACGCAAGATGGAAAACAAGGTTCCATTGGCTCTCTCCACCATCCCATTGGTAGAGGGATTATATGGGGCTGATAAGATTTGTTGGGTCCCCATGGACGTGGCCAAGATCTTGACTACTCTGGATGTAAAGTTCTTACCATTGTCGCAGAGAAGTACTTGGAGACAGCCATGGCTAGTGAAAATGTTTTGATGTAAGAATGTTGCAGTGGCCTTGGCCATTTGGTCTGGGAGAGCCACGGATTCAATTTACTTAGTAAAATGGACAATGCCTACTAGGATATATCTGTTCCCACTGGTAGTCTTCAGGAGGGGACCTACTACATATATGCTGATGGTGTGGAACAGTTGTTGAGGGGAGTTGATTGATATTGGTATCTAGTCTTGAAACTAGACTTCTTTTACACGTAAGGCAGGCTTCCAAAACTTCAACAATGGTTTCCATAATGCCTTCCCAATAGTACCGCTCCCTAATCCACTCATAAGTTTTCTTTGTTCCCCAGGACCTAGGATAGAGTGAGCTTTCAGGATAGCAGGTGTTAAAATTTAGTGGCTTTCCTTTAACGTTCAAGATTGATAGCCCCTAATTGATAACTGCACAGGTACAGTATGTGCACATTTTGCGTTGTCTGATAATAAATGATAGTTAATTAATCATAGCATGAAGAAATTATCCATGGTGATTATACATTATTCTGGTACAACACTTGACTTGTATTTCTCCATGAAATACTCTTGATGTCTTCAGTAGAGACTTATACCATTATCCACCTAACTTGATCCACGCTCAAATCCTAAGTTTACGGCATTTTATCTGATCTTGCGGAGTCTACAGCAATTCCCATCCAAGCTTAGCTTCCTTCTTAAGGATCCTCAATCCTTACTCATTATCCTACTAAAGTGTCTAAATTAAAGCACACAAGTAATAATTTCCTAAAGATGAATAGAACTAAAAATCAATACTGAATTCTGCTAAAACGACTCTATATTTATGTGAATTATCAGGGGAATTTATAGAAGGAATTTGGCGCCCAACTTTCAGTTGGCGCCTCAGCCATGAAACGGCAGCCGTTGCCATTGAATTTCCATTAGTCACTAACCAGTGATAGTCTTCTCCATCTGTGTAGGATTCATTCATCAGACAGTCTTGAGACCTAAAAATGGAAAGACTCAGAAAACGTGTCCTTAACGTTTTTTACTCAATCACAGCAAACCAACCATATTTGGCGAGCAACCTGCTTAGATAATGGGACTTGTTATCTATTATGGCAGGTCATAAATAAACTGATTGATTTGCTAGTTTCAGGCAGCATCACTCGCCTTAAAAATTCTCCCTAATTTCTAAATTGGTTTGTAATGAAACTTGACCAATCCCAATTGGTACACATGATAGTTAATCATCAATTGACTATCAGATGCATCATTTTATTGGCAACTCTGTCCGATGAGATCTTAAGCATTCAATTGGACAGATTCCTAATGATTCTAATCCTGGCAAATTACCTAAAAACTCCATATTTATTAATCTGAAATCAGAGTCAACCAATATCCAATTCACTCGCCATAGGGAATTATCCCCTAGCAACCCATGTTAATCTAGATGGCTGGAAAGGTGGGAAAAAGCCCAACACATCCCCCTCTTGCCTAGATTTCCAGCAAGTTTAGTATTGGGACAGGAGAATAATGCCTCAGACACCAGGTTAAATGTATCTTGGATTCTAGCGGAGCACAGTCAATCTGCACTCAACGCTGCTTAGAACAACTTTTTGCATGTGGTTCTCTTCCTCTTCCTCCTTTCTACCACCTCCTCAGAGCGCAGTCCCCATGACCCTCTATTGTGCTGGGCTGGTCAATTAACTCATGATGATACTAGTACCAGGCTCCAGTTTTCCCCAGGTCAGGGCAAATGACCCATTTTCATATTTAGGATTCTTGGTCTGGCGCCCTCAACTTCCTGATATTCTTCCTTGTCCTCAACAGGAGGTCACTGCCATCGATGTTCAATCATGGAACAAATAATAATGATCAACTATATTCACTCTTGTTATTTTCTCTTAACAACTTCTTTAGTTTATATCATTCTTAATTCTTCTCTAAAGAGCTTATCTCATTTATTTTTAGATTAATTTCTCCAAAATTAGAGCTTAATTGATACCAAAGAGCATAATGTCGACTATTATAAAAAGTCCAACATCCCCCCTCTCATCCAGCTAATATATCAAATTTGGAATCTCGGTAAGAGCAACTGCTCAAAAGCATGTCTGATAAAGATACTCAGCTCTTCCAACTGATGAGTTGATTTTCATGACAAAATCTCTTCTATAGTCCCCCTAGGACTCATACTCCCAGTCAAGGACCCATAGTCAGTCCTTCCATGGAACAACTGGAATTAGTATCTAACCCCAACAAAACCAGATTAGTGATTGCCTAAAATTACTCGTGGCAAATCCTCTCTCCGTTGTCAATTCCTGAATTAGATTTTGATACTCTCCTGGATTCAGCTCCTTTTGCAGATACTCCTACAATCATTGTCAAAACTCATGAAGCAATGACATCCACTATTGATCAATTGTTCCTCACCAGATCTGACTTGCTTCTGTCGTTCATTTTCCAACTTGGCCAATGCTTTAAACCAGCTGTTCTGTCAACTTAACTAGCCATCAAAAATCAAAAACATTTCTAATTTCTCTACGCAGAATTAAGGACCTGAGTAACCAAGGCTCTGTTCATAGCTCTGAACTTATCCATTTTTAAAAAAATCCTAGATCAAAACGTTGCAGCCTATGGCCTTCATTTTATTGGTCAAGTTCTTTGAAGTTGGGCCATGAAGTTTCCAGCCTCTCCAAAATTCCATCGCTCATTCTTCTTTTGCATCCAAAAAGCTTGTAGTCATTGTCTGCAGGATGCCATGCACTTCCTACATGACTATCTCATTTCTGGCGCATCCCATCAGTACCTTCCCCTGATGGCTTTAATAGGGGGCATGATTTAGCAACCCCCACCTAGTATCCCTTTCTCAATGCTGGCCCATAAGTCCAATGTTCTTGATGAAGCCCATCAGCAAGCACTTAAGAGCAATCTTCTGGCTCTGGTGCCATATTAGGATTACTCAGTGTTATTTGCCGACTGCCTCTTCTTGTTCTGTTATCTCTCACTCCCCAATCTGGGGTATCACATTTTGAAAGTACCAATATTTCCATTTCTCTTCCCCTTATTGCATTCTCACAGGAATTAGCCTCCACTTAACACACTTGGCTTCAAGTAGATCTATCCCTTGATAGCATCCAATCTCACATAGATTTTGACAGTTTGTTCACTCCTACTTTGATACATCCTCCCTCCACCAAAAGGTAACTTAGGTGTAATTATCCCTGAGGCAAGGATAACCAGTATAAAATTATAAAACATATGACTTCTTAATGTGTATTATAGTATCAATATTAATTTTTTATATTTTTATCAATTCTTTATTGTTTTTCTTATTTTCATATGGGACATGACTTTCAATCAGTTCAGCAGTCCATCTTTTTTAATTAATCCACAAAATGGTTCCTAGGTATACTTAGACCTACCAGTTTTCTATGGTTAAGAGGTCTTATTTTCTAAGAATTAACCATTTTTTTGGTTCAGAGGTCCCTTTTCAGGACTTAAACAAATTATTAAGACATGACCATTTCAACAGTTCAGCGGTCCTTCAGGAACACTCTTTTTATTTTCTTTTCTTTGATCCAATGCTTTAAATATTTAGCATGGACTCAATTAACAATCCTTACATTAAAGAGGTTCTTGATGGAATATGCATCCATTGCCATCTTGGCAATAATCTCAAACGGACCCAAACACAACGCATCCAGCTTGTTTCTTCTTCTGAAACCATGAATATCACAATAGGTAACTTTTTCGCCTACTTGGTATTCTGATAAGTCAGTCAGTTCTTATCATCTGTCATCTTTGCCTTGATTCTCTTCTTCAAGGTCATATCAAATGCTTGCAAATGCATCTAAATAAGGGTACTTGAAAATTGTATCTAGTACTTCTTGGCACTCATCCCAATGTTGGTTCAACCACCAAATACCAATTGGTGGTAGCGTGGACTACCTTCCATACAGTAACGCAAATGCCATTTTCTCATTGCTGTATGGTGACTTATGTTGTATGCAAATGTCACCAAACTGAGGTATGTTCCCCATGCGGAAGTTCTCCCTGCAACCAGCTTCCTCTACGTCACAGCCAGCATTCCATCAACCCATTATACCAGTCCGTTTGTCTCCAGACAGTAAGGTACTAACATGGCTCCTCAGATCCCCATTATCTCGTTCAACCTCAGGATTATGGGGGACATGAAATTCGTTTTATTGTCACTCAACAAGACTTGTGAGCATCCATGGAGGTATACTACTTGATCCAGGATAAACCTTACAGTGCTGCTTGCGTCCACTTTTTCCAGGGCCTTCATCTCACCCCATCTAGTCATATGGTCGATCACAACTATAATGAATTTGACTGCCCCTGTACTCATGGTTAATGGTCCCATCGCTTCAATGGACACCATTTTCCAAGCAAATCCAGGGCGGACTAATTGATACCAAGTCATGTTCTTGTGATGCTTGTGCAGCTGGCACTTCTCACAGCAATCCAGATAATCTGCTACACTATAGTTGATGGACTCCCAGTAATAGTACTGGTTAATGTGGTCAAGCATCTTCCTCAGGCCTCCATGTCCAACAACCTTATGCGTGGCTTGAACAATTGCTACTCTTTCCAATGGCCTTGAAAATATTAATCAGTTTCTATCAATCATCTTATAAGCTTGTGAATCCTTGGTCTTGGTGTTTTCCATCACTTTCTGAAGCGCACCTTGGATTTCTAGGGGCTCATTCCCAATTTCTCCTTTGACCATTCTCTGGAATAGCTCATCCACTTGCGGATATAACACTTTGACCATTGGTAACCTCAGCAAGCCATCCAAATTCTGATGAGAAGCTCCCAATTGGTGGACTATCTCATAATCATAAGCCTGTAGCCTCAATGCCCATCAGACCAGTCATCCTTATGGTCCTTATAATCATGCAGCCAACGCAGTGAGAAGTGGTCCATTACCAATTTAAAGTGCATTCCATGGATATACACCTGAGACTGTTTACATGCATAAATTTTTACAAGGCATTTATGCTCATTAGCGGTGTAATTCCTCTCAGCGGCTGAGAGTATCTGGATCGCATATACTACCAGATGTTCATCCCTAAGTTCATATACTTGGCTCAATATGGTGCCAATTGCCATCAACAAAGCATCAGTTTGTATTATAAATTCTCAAACGAAATTCAGATATTTCAGTATTGGAAAATTATCAGATACTGTATTAATTCATCAAAAGATCTCTGGGATTCTCTACTCCAAATGAATTCTTTTTTGGATCCTTTAGAAAATGAAAGAGGGGCTTAGCAATTCTCACAAAATTTTGTATGAAACTTTGGTAGTATCTGACCATTCCAAGGAGGAAATGGATGTATCAGACACTCTTTGGTACAGCCATTCACTCTATGGCTTCAATCTTCTGGGCTTGCAGCTGCAGTCCACTAGAGGTAATTGCAAATCCCAGATATTCCAACTCTTTTTTAAAGAAGTGGCACTTCCTTGGCTTAATCTTCTTGTTAGCCGCAGACAGTCTCTTAAAGACTTCTTTCAAGTGGTGTAAATGGTCGGTAAATGTCCTACTGAACAATTTATATCATCCAAGTACACCAGGATGCATGACAACTTCATGTCTTAAGATGGTGTCCATGGCCTTCTGGAACGTTACAGGTGCATTACATAGACCTTGGGGCATCCTTGTCAGTTGATACAGCCCCTGTGCGGTGATGATTGCACATCTCTCCTGATCTTCTCTTAGAAAATCAACTTGATAATATCCCAAAATTAGATCCATTGCAGAGAAATACTTCACTTCTCGCAATTGATCTAGAGCACCATTGATTTGTGGTAGTGGATATGAATCCTTCTTTGTTATCTTATTCAGCTTCCAATAATTGATCACCTGGTTAGAGCTGTCCTTCTTCTTCACAATAAGGATAAGGATCTACCAGGGACCCAACAACAGAACAAGAAGCCCATGCTTCAATAGTTTGCTGATTTCTTCTTCCACTACTGCTTTAGTCACCTTCAACTGTCAAATAGGTCTCATTCTTATTAACAAATTTTCCCTGGTGTCAACTTTATAGATGACTTCCATACATATCCCAAATCAAGGTTATCCTGGGCAAATACTCCCAAATACTTGTCAAATAATTTGAGCACCTCTTCCTGCTGTCTGCCCATCAGATCAGCGAGTTGCTCTCAATTGACCAATATATTGATGCTTTCAGTCACCCCATCCAGTAATCCCATCTCATCAAGGGTCCCCAGACATGGTCCAATAAGGATTGATAACTTATATAAATATTTTTTTTCATCCATTTTTTTTTTTCTTTTTTGCAATGGGACCTAACCTACAATTAGATTCAGAGGTTCTTATTTTCCCCTTCTTCCAAACTGGTTCCAAGGTATACTTTGACCTACCAGTTTTCATGGTTCAAAATATTATTCTTTTAAGATCTAACCATCTAATTTGGTTCAGTGGTCCTCTTTTAGGACTTAAATAAAATACTAGGACATAACCATTTTAATGGTTCAGTGGTCCTCTGGGAACATTGCAATTATTTTCTTTTAGATCCAATACTTTCAGTTTTTTGTATTGACCTTATTTACTATGCAACCAGCAGCGCTGTTTCTTCACGTATAGGCAACACTTGCCAACTTTGGCAATACTTGCAAATAGTTCTATCCATTAGGCCTTCAATACTGACTTGTCATTCTTACTCAAGTCCTAATTTCATTTCATGTTTCAGAAAAAGACGTTTGACTCTTTGTAATTCATTAATTTGTGAATTCCTCATTAATTATCAGTTCCATCAATTGATTTTATCATTTTTCTCTTAAAAACGATTTTTGTCATTTGTTGCCATTTAAAACGTTTAAAGTAAATGCACTGATTTTAATAGAAACGATCCTCTAATCAAGGGGATTGAATATTAACGTTAACTTCATCCAATTTCTCCTTGAATTGATGATCCTCGTCTCCAGAAATCTCTGCCTCATTGATTGAATAATATTGGGTCAAACGAGTCCCTCCAATATCTTGGATTGATTGCTTCCTTTTCTTGACATCATTCTCTGCATTGGTATTGCATTCCAATAATCTGAATTGATTGATTTCCATATCAATCTCATTTAATGTTTCATCTAATGTCTCATCTAAACACCTCTCTCCTTAGGACTATTTCAAGTGGACCCAATTTCAACCTGAGTTGCCCTGCTGATAAGCTTCATCTTAAGTAGATGTCTGGTGGAACAGGTTCTCTTGCAGCACTAGACAGTTCCATATCTAGGCTGCAAGTCCTTTTCCCAAATCTTGAGTATCTTCTTCATCATCGTTTGCCATATAGGGGTCACATTCATATTCCAAATTCTTTAATTCTTTGATTTGCTTCACTAGTCGCTCCACATCTGATCTGAGTGAATGAAATTGAACGCAATCCACTTCATGTTCAGATTTAAAAAATTTAACTCCTCAAACTACTTATCCTTCATTATATGATATCTTTAATGGCATATCTTGCTCAACTACCCACTGTAGTGAGAACCAATTGTTAAAATTTGGGGCTTCCATTTATTGTTCAAGGCTGATAACCCTCAATTGGTAACTGCGCAGGTTCAGTATATGCACGTTTTGCGTTGTCTAATAATAGATGATAGTCAATTGATAATAGTATGAAGACCATTGACCGTAGTTAAATTGATAACCCATTCTGATCCAATGCTCAACCTGTATTTCTCCACAAAATACTCTTGATGTCTTTAGTAGTACTTATACCCTTATCCACCTAACTTTATCCAAGCTCAGATCCCTAAGTTTAAGGCCTTTCATCTGGTCTTGCAAAGTCTACAGGAATTCACATCTAAGCTCAGCTTTTCTTCTTAAGAATCCTTAATACTTACTCTTTATCCTACTAAAGAGTCCCCAATCAAAGCATACAAGCAATAATTTTCTGAAGATGAATATAACTAAAACCAATACTGTTTTCTGCTAGATAAAACTTTTTAATAAATGTGAATTATCAGGGAAATTTATAGAGGGAATTTGGCGCCCAACTTTCAGTTGGCGCCTCAGCCATGAAATGGCAGCATTTGCTGTTAGATTTCCTTTTGTCCTCTCACCAACTATGGTCTTCTCCATCTGGTTATTTCCTTCATTGGACATCCTCAAGACCTAAAACGGAAAAGAGCCAGAAAACATGTACCTAACATTTTCACTTGATCCTAGCAAACCAACCATATTTGGTGAGCAACCTGCTTAGGTAATGGGACTTGTTACCCATTATGGCAGGTTACAAACCAACTGATTGATTTTCTAGTTGTAGGCAGCATCACTCGCCTAGTAACTTTCTCCTTAAGTTCCAAATTGGTTGGTGAAATAACCCAACTAATTTCAATTGGTACACCTGATAGTTAATCATCAATTGACAATCAGATGCACCATTTTATTGGAAACTCTATCCGATGAGATCTTAAGCATTCAACTGGATAGATTCCTAATGGATCTGATCTTGGAAAATTACCTAAAATCCCTTAAATATTATTAACCTGAAATTGGGGTCATCCAAAATCTAATTCACTCACCATAGGAAATTATCCCCTAGTGACCCATGGTAATCTAGACAGCTGGAAAGGTGGGAAAAATTCCAATAGCAGGTATTCATTCTGAGGGCTGAAGGTAAGGCAGCTGCTTTGTCCCCACCTGCTTATACAACGTTCCGCTCTCTAATTTAGTATTGCAGGTATTATAATTTTGGTGAAACTTTTGCAGGTACGCTGAGGGGTTTGTGCACAGGGTTGAACCCTGAGCAATAGAACAGACAATATGGAGATCGCTGGTCCTTGGAATACATTTAAATAAATAGATATAATAATACGGAGCATTTGCCCCAACAACGCTTCTTTATTTTATTGTAATAACTTTAGCGGATCCTTGCTGCTCCGCTCTTCTTCCTAATAACAATCCCCCTCCTTCAATCTTCTTGTATCGCTTAAATCTCAGTAACTTTAGTTGTTACCAACATTTTTGCTTAGACTATTCTTTATACCATATCCTCTTTGGTCCCAGCAGTGTTCTCCACTTATTAAATTTAAGATTACCTTAGTTAGATGCAATCCACTCATTATTTATCATGCGTTGACATATCATTATTCATTGTTCTTTGACAAAACCTTATCAATTGATTTTGAGGTGATCCAATATTATCTTTTCCAACCCAATATCACCTCATCCTAAGGCACTTGAATAATTGTAACTCAGAATCATGATTGGCAGATCTACCCATTCCACCATAATGACTTAGGGCTTATTATCCAGACATATCAGAATCATATCTGTTGCAAATCTATATGACTGGATGACAAGCTACCATTATGACCAAGCGAATCATTAATGAATTCCGCTGAATGTTCAATGAACAGAATTCGCCGAGGATGTTTCAGAGCTGTAAGTATTTATCACCTTTGGATGAGGCGATAATGGGTTATAATGGGTCATATCAGATTGCCTTCAAAATAAGGCAATAGGGTGAGGTTGACATTTAACAGCTGATAAATTGAATCACCTCAAACCAGGGCGATAAAAAATTGAAGAACAACAAGCTGAAACCAATGAGAAGATGGCTGTCATAGATTCAGTGCACTGCGAAATTGGTAAATCCTTGACCTCTGTGAAATGAGATACTACCAATCAAAGCGCAAGAACTATTAACCCAGGATGAGTTTATCTCCAAAAATGGCAATATTCATTTGAGTAACATTGAGAAGGAACAGAACGATTTAGGTGCTGAATGGTGCACCAAAAAGGAAAACAATCAAAACAAAAGAAAAACGGTGCCATCAAGCAGCCAGGACATTAAGTTAATGATGGTAATAAAGATTTGGACTCTACCATAGCGCACAGGAGCCACAGAACCAACGATCCTGATACCAAAGGCTACACACACCGCCACAGTGCATGAATTCAGGAACTTGAGAAAATGAATGCCAAAGAGAGAAATCAATAGAAGAAGAGATGGTTCCAAGGTTCCTGAAGAAGTACAATACCTTCGATCCACTATTCAATTATCCACTCAATTTATTTTACATCCTGATTCTTTAGTATTTAGTATAGAAGTACTAAGTTTTTTTCTTAAATAAACAGTCTATTTCACAGAATCTTAAATCTGTCCTTTATCTGAAGTAATCGCCAGTAACCAGTCTGGGATTAACATGTTTTGAAGAAGACACTCGTTTTGGGAAGGACTCCTTGTAAGGTTAGGCTTGCAAGGAAAGAGGTTGAGATAAACTCCGTTGGGTCAAGAGAAGATTTCAACATACACAGGATTATTTGTAAAGAAGACGCACAGTTGGCGTGCGAGTGTCAAGTTTAAAGTTTACTCAGGAAGTTTAGCTGAGTTAGTCTGTGTCAAATATGTGCAACCAATTACCCCTTTCAACGCCCCAAGTTCAAAATCCACAGAGTTAAGCGAGCAGAACCCAGGGTGGTGAGTCTGGTGCTCGCTACAGGGGTGACGCCAACCACACAGTTGAGAAGAGAGTTTAAGGCAAATGGAAATGCCTCTTATTAAGACCATGAAAGTATACCATGGTGAAGAAGAAGCATGAAGCCTATCCCCAACTGAAAAAGAGATGATTGAGGTAAGGCTGCAAGCGTTGGAAAAAGAAGGGTGTGGAGTTGAGGTTGTACCTAGATTGGTTTTTTAGACATTGCTTGATGGGCTCGAGTGGCTACCACCCCGGTGTTAGGGCAGATACCAGTGACTAGAAGAATTGAAACTGATCTGAAAGGACTTGAGGAACGGGCCCAACACCTCGAAGCAGAAAATGGATTAAATGTATGAGCATTGAATGAGTATGGTGAACGTTTAGACCACCATGAGACTATTTTTGATGACATTGATCAAAACTTGGAGAAAATTAAGATCAAAATAAAAAAAACGCAGCCTGCGCTAAGCCCTTTGCTGGACACCTCACGTTTGGAAACTTCAGTGTTAGCTGCACAGCGAGAAACAACTCCACGACATCAGCGAAGTGCTCCAGTAGTGAAAGATCCAAACTTCAAACCCTATTTCAAAACCATGTTAACTCCTGGCGAGGGAACAACAGCTGGGTTTTTACAATTGTATGAGAACAGCATGGATGGCGCTGGTGACAAGCAGAAGGCTCGTCACATCCAAGGCTGCATGAGCCGCAAAGCACAGGAGATACTCAGCGCTAGTTTACGCCCTGGTTTGACCTAGAATGAGGTCAATGAAATCCTGTTATCAGAATTTGGTAGCGCACAGGATGTTGAGAATATGAAGCAGGAGTTCATATTGATGAAGATGGGCAAGACAGAGACAGTCTCAAATTATGTCGCCCAATATTACCTTTGAGCACAACAACTATGGACCACAGGGACCTTAGACTTACCTACCGCAAAAAACTGTCTTACTTAGTTCCTTAGAAGCACAACCAGCCCTCAAGATTCACATGACGCTTGCGGTCAAAAAAGCTGGATCTCTCAAGGCCGTCAAAGAAGCTTTACTTGATGTGCAAGATACTTATAAGATTGAGAACAAACCAATGACTCAACCAACATGCAGAGTTGGAAAAGCAGTGTATGCTACCCAGGATAAGAATGACAAGCTAAAAGACAAGAACTTCAAACAAGTTTCACAGTATCAACGCATGGAGTTCACATCTCACAAATGTCACAAGCCTGGTCCCTATTGGCCAGCTTGTCCAATGATAGGTGATGAAGAAAAACCCCTTCACCAAAAGAGGAAACCCCTTTAAACTTTAAATTGGGTGAACCTACATGTTAAAGGAGAAAACGATCACCAAGATGAAGACTTGATGGATGCCGGTTACCATGTCTTAGGAGCCCCCAGTACTGTATCTGTACCTGCACAATTATGGGTACATGGATCCACCAATGAGGGGTTAAACTCTACATGCCTAGCTCAAGCAATGAAGCCCACTCAAGTAGTCAATAGTATAGAGGAAGGCGAACAACTTGTACTGGACACCTTAAAGAATATCGAGAATACTACTACTCTGCACGCCAAATTGACGTCTAATACGCCCAAGCAATTAGAGGAAATTGAAAAGTCAGCTGGCGACGTTCTGTCAACTGGGAATCCATTTGGGAAGAGTTTAACCAAAGTAAAAAGTTGTGATACAGTGTGTGCGTGTACTGGCAGTCCTCAATACTGGTGCTTCAGTCAATATCATGTCCTCAAAATTGATGAAGAAGCTAAAATTTATGCCGAACATCGAATTCCATGTGAGATATCAGACAGCAGGACCTGACACCACGTGTGCGTTAGGGGCTTACTCTGCCTTACCCCTACGCTTTGGACGCATGATAATCACTGCCCCTGCCGTGGTCTTAGACAACGACCACTATGACTTCTTTATTGGCGCACAATTTTTATTGGAGTTCAGAGCAAAGATTGACTTTGTTAGCAGCACTGTGAATCTACTAAACTACCAGATGCCTCTTGTGTTTAAGGATGAAGACCTAAAATCAAGGAAGCAGCGGACATGTCTGGTTGAAACTGAGCAATCAATCTACCTGGTGCACTACATACTTTATGAAAAAGGTGTGAAACAACTACCTGCTTCAGTGTGCGCTGAAGACGGGCTACCCTTGAGTGCCAATGAGGAAATTGAGATACAACAAGGATAACAAAGAGTTATGCACACCTCCATAAGTGTGAAGATACCCAGAACACTGTATTTGAAATATACACCTGAGAAGGAGTAAGCAAACAAGAGCCACGAGTGCTACCTGGATTCTTTAACTCTAGTCATAAGGGTAAAGTAACTATCCTCCTGAGGAACATCACCACTCAACCTATCGAATTGAGAAAGGACAAGTTATGGCATGTGCAAAACTAATCAATTGTGATACCATCGAGTCAGTACATGCTGTTGGAGGATTAGACAAATTGGGACTTGCTGAAGTGACAGAGGAAGAATGGAAAGAGCTGGATAATTTATTGGAAGAGCTTGAAGACATTTTCAGCCAAGGACCAAATGATTATGGTATGTGTAAAGGTGAGATACACTGTATGGATACAGGGTCAGCTATACCTTTCAAATAGAAGCCATACCACCAATCAAAAATGGAAGAGGAGGCCATTACTAGGGAGCTTAAACAACATACAGATGCTGGCTTGTCGAGGCCCTTGAAGAGTCTATGGGCATCGCCACTTCTGTTGGTGCACAAGAAAGATGACTAACACAGGGTGGTTATGGACTACTGTCGCTTGAATGAAATTACAAAAAAGATTCTTACCCTCTCCCAAGAATCGATGATGCCTTGAAATGGTTCAGTGGTTCTAAGTATTTTTCAGCTATGGACATGGCCAGTGGGTACTGACAGATGGAACTGTCACCCAAAGACCAGGAAAAGTGTGCCTTGATCAGCAGCCAAGGCTTGTTCGAACTGACCAGGATGCCACAAGGGCTGTGCAATACTCCGGCGACCTCTCAACATGCCATGGACTAAATATTTGGAGAACTGAAGATGACGAGTGTCCTAATATATCTGGATGATATAACTGTATTCAGTAGAATGTTCAGAGAGCATATTGAGAACCTTTGAGAGGTGTTCACACGGTTGATAGAATCAAATCTTAAGTTGAAATGGAGCAAGTGCACCTTTCTCAAAAAGCAACTTGAGTTCTTGGGGTATGAGATCAGTGCATAGGGGATTCGACCTCAAGAAGGAAAGGTGAAGGCAATAACCAAAATGGAGCGTCTAAAGAGTATGAGGGATGTCCAGGTGTTCCTGGGCATGATTGGCTACTACAGACAGTTCATACCACAATTTGCAGACTTGGCTACTCCCTAACATACCTACTGAACAAGGACTATATGTTTGAGTGGGGACTAGAGCAAGACCAAGCCTTTGAGGATCTGAGAACGAAGTTGGTAGAGGCACCAATCCTAACATACCCAGACTTAACAAGCCCTTCTACCTATAAACCGATGTCAGTGACGTAGGACTTGGTGCAATACTAGCACAACTTGACAAGGAGGGGATTGACCATCCCATCGAATATTATTCCAAGGTCTTTACCATAGCGGAAAGAAACTACACTGTTACAGAGCGCGAATGTCTTGCAGTGATTAGAGCATTGAAGCACTTTTGACATACCTATATGGAGTTCACTTCAAAGTTGTAACAGACCATGTATCCTTATGCTGGCTCAGAAACATGAAGGATCCTGATGGAAGACTGGCCAGATGGGCTGTTCAGCTTCAAGGATATGAGTTTGAAATTATACACAGGGCCGGAAGCAACCACCTGAATGCAGACGGGCTCTCAAGATTGCCTGTGTTCTATTTACATGTGCACGATAGTGATCAAATTTATGACCTAATTGGATTACCTGAAGAGGAATAGGAAGAAGAAAATGAAGAAGTCAAGTCATTTTTAAGATGTTCAAAGGACACGCAAAGAGTAGATGGAAAACTCCAGAAGTTTATTAAGGGAAATTGGTATCCATATGTGCGACCTAGCAATCGAATGGAAGTAGTGATGGAGGCACACAAACACGTGGGACATGAAAAATTTAAAAAAAGCCTACAAATCTCAAGGACCGGTTCTATTGGGAGGCTATGACTAATGAGGTGCATCAAGCCTTGGAGATGTGTATACCATGTGAAAGCTTTAGACCATTAGGAAAGAAGTTTGAGTTTACACCAATCCCGCCATCCGCGCCTTTTCACAATGTATCTATTGATGTGGTAGGACCACTACCAACTGCCTCAAGTGGGAACAAGTTAGTAACAGTAGCAATTGACCAATTCACAAAGTGGATTGAGGCAGCGGCGATCAAGACATACACCGCAGGGACCACCGCCCAATTCCTCTACAATCAGATTATCACAAGACACAGTTGTCCCCAGATCTTGCTATCAGATAATGGGAAGAGCTTCATCTCTGAAGTAGTGAGAAAACTTATGGACTTGGTAGGTGTGAAACAGCTGTTCACTACCCCCTATAAACCCTCATTAAACTGAATTGTGGAACGAGTAAACGGGACATTAGCTGGGATCCTCAAGAATATAGCAGTTAACTACAAGTCAAAGTGGGATATCCTCTTACCATCCACACTGTTTGCTTACCGACTTAGCCTCCACAGGGTCATTAGGACGTCTCCTTTCAAGGCGCTCTATGAGAGAGAAGCCACCTTGCCTACCCTGTTGGCTCCAATAATTGCTGCAGATCAAAAGAACTTACCCCTTTGGAACTATCAACAAGAGTTGGCCGATGAGCTCAAATGCATACAACTTGAAGCTTGGAAAAACATCGAGCACAGTATTTCAAAAGGGCAGAAAAATAGTCAGAGACGTGCCAAACTGCCAGAATATGAAGTCAACGATAAAGTATTATTTATCACATTCACGGAAGCCAGCCTGAGAATCTTCAAGCCATTTGGACTGGATCATTAACTATACTGGTCAAGAGGGGCCATTAATACTCCATCCGAGATGATGCCACCAACATTGTGTTCAACAGATTCCACGCTAGACACCTCAGATCCTACCCTCAGTATCGTCTTGGAAGGGGTGGTGTTGCAGATTTGGTGCACCATGAAATTGGTAAATCCTTGACCTCTGGTAGAATCAAGGAAATACCAATAAAAGCGCAAGAATTATTAACCCAAGATGAGTTTAGCTCCAAAAATAGCAATATTCATTTGAGTAACATTGAGAAGGAACAGAACGATTTAGGTGCTGAATGGTGCACAAAAAAGGAAAACAATCAAAACAAAAGAAAAATGGTGCCATAAAGCAACCAGGACATTAAGTCCACCGATGGTAATGAAGATTTGGACTCTACTAAAGCGCACAGGAGCCACAGAACCAACGATCCTGATACCAAAGGCTACACACACCGCCACAGTGCATGAATTCAGGAACTTGAGAAAATGAATGCCCAAGAGAGAAATCAATGGAAGAAGAGATGGTTCCAAGGTTCCTGAAGAAGTACAATACCTTCGATCCACTATTCAATTATCCACTCAATTTATTTTACGTCCTGATTCTTTAGTATTTAGTATAAAAGTACTAAGTTTTTATCTTAAATAAACAGTCTATTTCACAGAATCTTAAATTTTTCCTTTATCTGAAGTAATCGCCAGTAACCAGTCTGGGATTAACCTGTTTTGAAGAAGACACTCGTTTTGGGAAGGACTCCTTGTAAGGTTAGGCTTGCAAGGAAAGAGGTTGAGATAAACTCCGTTGGGTCAAGAGAAGATTTCAACACACACAGGATTATTCATAAAGAAGATGCACAGTTGGCGTGCGAGTGTCAAGTTTAAAGCTTACTCAGGAAGTTTAAGCTAAGTTGGTCTATGTCAAATCTGTGCAACCAATTACCCCTTTCGACGCCCCAAGTTCAAAACCCTTCAGAGTTAAGCGAGCAGAACCCAGGGCGGCGAGTATGGAGAAATGAATAACTAAGAAAAAGGGTCAGTACTGAATGAGGTCGCTGGGATATCAGTGAAACAAGGAGACTGGAGGAGGAGGTTTTTTAGTAGGCATAGAAAAGAAGAGAAAGAAGGAATAAAAAGGGAGTGGTCTAGAGGAAGATCCGCCAATTTATTATATTTAAATAAAAATAAGTGTTTGGGGGAAAATTCTCACATTTAATTAAATATTAATTGTTTACAAGTGTATTGAGGAATGGGTGATCATCTTATCATCCGTTCTAATTGTTCAATGGCTAAAACCTTGTGCAAAATACCCTTCAGCGGGTACATATGGAATCGTCAAGATTCAACAATGACATTATCACCCCTTGACTGAACAATAAGGCTCCTATTGCTATACGCTCAAAAGAAAACTTTGTGTGCACTTGATTAATAATCTGGCCTCTTGCGTGGGTCCTTGATGGTATAGGCGTCAACACCCATTTTCTCAATAACTTCAATGGACTAATCCAGATACTGGCCAATTTGTGTTTCTTACAAACCCATATTGATCATGGAATAGAACCATGTTCCCATCTTTGAACTGAGCTAGCCTGCTGCACCAAACCTTATTGGCAGCCTGATCCTTAATCTTCTTGCTAAGCTGTACATATATGCTTTGATTTTTAGCTTGATTAATGTGATGGCTAGGTTAGTCAGTTAACATTGGGGATCCATTCAGCCGGTATCTTCTACACAGGCATAGAGCAACGCCAGAAGAGCAGGGTGTCATCCATATAGTATTTGAAAGGGGATCTTCCCCATGGCAGAATAGTAGATGATGTTATAAGCGAAAATGGCAGTGGAAAGGAGAGAGCTTTAATCAGAAGGTCAATATGTTACCAACTTCTGGAGTATATTCACCAAAGTTCCATTGACTCGCTACACCGTACCATTAGACTCAGGGTGATATGGGATCATTAGAACTCCGAAGATGGCCATCAATTCGTTATTATTGGGTTAAATGTGAGAGGTAAAGTTGGTCCCATTATCAGTAAAGATAAACTGATGACAGCCGTGTCACTGAATTATACATATCATCTCAAACTTGGCCACTGTGACCGCCCCCAAATCCCATATCTCCCTTGCTTCAACCCACCTGGTCAAGTGGTCAATTGCTACCAGGATGTACTTGGACTGGTTAGCTCCTGTTGGAAGAGGTTCAACGACATCATGGGAAACCGTATGCTAAGCAAAATGGGGTATCACTAACCAGTATGAAGTCTTCTAATGGAACGGCTTTTCCACTTGGCACTGGTAGCAGCTGGAAATGGTTTCAAGCATGCCAAAGTTCAAGCTTTCCCAATAATACCTTGGGTGCAACAATTCCATTGTCTTTCTCACACCACCATGTCCAACTGCCTTATATGCGCTCATGATAATACTAGGTCGTGCTGAGGGTCACAGGAAGTTCAACGTGGAATCGCCAATCCACTTGTACAACTCAGCATTACATTGGAAGGTATTTGCTTGCATCTTGTTTAACGCTTTTATGACTTTGGGCGCTTCAACGTCATATTTTCCGCTGAGCATTTTATTGTACATAACATCACTCAGATCCTTTGTGATGGCCACCTTTGGCAGTCATGACAAGCAATCAGTGTTCTGGTGTTTTACACCAGGTCAATAGAGGATTTTGAAGTCATAAGCCTGCAGTTTGAGGGCCCATCAGGCTAGGCGCCCTTCAGGCTCCTTATGGTTCTGCAATCAGCATAACAAAGCCTGATCTATTATGACTTTGAACTTCACTCTATGCAAATATACCCTAAGCTGCTTATATGCATATAACACCGCTAAGCACTCCCGCTCAGTCACATTATAATTTTGTTCATGGCAATCCAGGCTCTGACTGCAATATGCCACTAGGTGCTCTTCCCTCTCATCGTCTTTTTGTGTAGGATCACCCCCACAGCGGAAAGGGACGCATCCATCTGAATGATGAACTCTTTATTAAAACTTGGGTAGCTCAGCACTGGCGCACTGATTAGTGCCACCCAAAGTGTATTAAAAAAGCATTGTCAGCGGTCTATCCAATTAAATGTGGCATCCTTCTTTACTAACTCAAACAGCGTACCTCCAATACAGCTGAAGTTGGGTATAAAGCGGCAGTAGTAGCTGACCATCCCTAAAAATACTTGTATATCCCGCTTACTGTTAGGAATAGTCATCTTACAGATAGCCACCACCTTGGATGGTTGGGGCTTCAGTCCATTCGCATTCACCACAGACCCAAGGTAATACAGTTGATTTTTAAAGAAGTTGCATTTATGGGGTTTGATATTAGTGTTTGCTGAAGAAAGCTGACTTAAGGCCTCCTCCAGATGGGTAAGATGCTCAGAGAATGTTTGGGAAAAGACATTGATATCTTCAAGGTACACAAGGATGAATGACAGCTTCAGTTCACCGAGAATGGTGTCCATGGCCCGTTGAAGCGTAGATGGGCATTACACAGCCCTTGAGGCATACAGGTCAGTTGGAAAAGCCCCTTGGACATGATAATGTCACATTTCTCCTGTTTTGACGAGGGCAACTCAATCTGACATTAACGTGATATCATAACCATGGCTGAGAAGTAATGAGCTCCCCCTAACCAATCCAAAGCATTGGTAATCCACGGCAAGGGATATAAGTCCTTCTTGGTGATGCTATTGAGCTTCTAGTATTCTATTACTACCCAGTTGGTGCCATCCTTCTTTTTTACAATTATAATGGGCGAAACCCATGGACTCTTTGACAGTCTAAGCATCCCTTGCTCCAGCAGATTTCAATTTCTTCAGTTACTACTTCCTCAGATGTCTTAGATCAGCGGATTGACAGTGACCTGATGGGGGGGATGATCCCCAGTGTCCAATCAATGGACCACCCTTGAGCGCACCCTAAATCGTGGTTGTCAACAGCAAAAATCTCTTATATTTTTCAAATAAAGATATCGCCCAATCCAACTGCTCTTACATTAACCTAACTAAGTTTTTGCACAGTACCACCATCATTACGCTGGGATGCGGCTCAATGGGTAGACCAAATTCATCCAGTGACCTGAATTCATGAACCTGAAGGACCTCTTCAACAGGAGTCAAAATATAAATATGCCACTATTTGGTATTGGTGGATTTGCAATGGTTCTGTTTATAGATTCACAATTAAAACCTTGATCTCCCTATGTCCTGGTAGTATAATGCCTGGAGCCACATGAGGCTCAAACTGTGATTGTTGGTAAGGCCCAATGACCCTTTCATAAAACCCAGCAGACACTTCCATCTCTAACTCGGTGCTTATTATTACTTGGTGTTTGGAGGGGATGGATATAGGGCCAGCAGCTCTAAGTGGTAGCTCTTGATATTCATATATTTGCTGGGGAAGGGCCCAGGTCTTGCTCTTAAGTAAATGGTAGTGAACTGGAATCACCCCATCACTATGGGAAAGGCTGATAAGTCCCATGTGCACTGAGTCCTTTGGCACTCCGCTGGAGGTAAAATAAGTTGGGATCCATTGTCCCAAAATTTTAAATGTCTTCTCCATCATATTAATGACAGCACCATAGTGTCACATAAAAGCGGTCCAATCAATAGGTCATAATTGCTGTTTGGTAACACTACTGCCAGAGCTACAGCAACAATTGATCCAAATTACAAGGGGAGCGCACTGTAAGCTCACTTAGAGACCATGTTTTCTGCCCCAATGGTCTCATATACCATTCGATATTCCACATCAGGTTTTAATGTCAACTTCACCACTAACTTAGTGGAAACTACGTTAACTGAAGCTCCCATTTCCATTATAGAGCAAACTCGAGTTTTTGCTACAACAATGTCACAATAGATACACTCAGAGTAAAATTAATGTTGACTATTTACTAAGTGGACATTCAAAGGGTCACTTTTTTCAAAGGAAGCTCATAATACCTTCACTGACTTTAGGTACCCTTTAACAATAACGTCCACTAGGAGGGTGACGTCTACTCTTAAGGAAGCGCATCTGCGGATGGTTTCAGTTTTTTTAAAGGCTTTTTGTTCAATTATTTGACAAGTGAAAGGCTTAAATGGCTCCAGAGTTCCTTCATCCGCCATATCCTTGGCTTGTGCTCATGTCAGTACATTTACTCCTCCAGCCAGCTGCTGATATAGGAACATATCATCATACTGGGAAACTTCCGCTGTATATACTTCAATAGGTTCCTGGGGACATTTGGGTTTGGTATAGCGGAGTTAGAGAGTCCTGTCTCTACTCCACTCTGACTTTTCCCTGGAAGCAAAGGTCCTGCTGTATGTAATGGACCATTCAGTTAGGAAAGCCTCATGCCAGGTGCCCAGGGCAACCGCATTTAAAAAATTTACCCCATAGGGCCTGCATCCTTGATTATTGTAAGGTGGGCTATGCTGAAAGTCGGACTGAAGGTGATCGGCATAAACATGGCCAGGTCAATAGGATGACTGCTAACGGTTGGCATAACTAAGCCCATGTTGATAGTTGGGCCATTGATGATAAGAAGGTATGGTGCGGAGGTTGAACAGCTGGGGGTAACTCAGTGGAAGCTGAACTGGACAATTGAATTTGCCCAAATAAGATGGTCCAGCGATAGCGGCAGAAGGGTTCCACTCTTTATTGGGTGGAGAGAAGGTTATGGATAGATGACTCAAAAACTGAACAATTTTAAGCGGGGCAAGTTGCCATCCGAAATTGGGATAGACATTATACAGCTCATGGTATGGCTTCACTGTGGAGGACATTGCAATGCACATGTCATATTTGATTAAATCCTTGCCCCAAAAAACATGTGGACCTCCACCATAAATTGATCAGCAAATGTGGTGAGGGTCTATGCTGAAACTCAATGGTCAAGAACTCAGCCTTCCACTGTGACATCTTTGCTTTACCCTCCAAACAAACAGCAGCATAGTACCCTTCACTTCTTGGTATGTTACAGAGCTTTTAAAAAATAAGAGGTGACTTGGTCAGCATTTCCAACATCCAAGGTAAATATTAAAAGTTTCACTTTATGCTAGTCTGAGGCTCCTTCTGATGCAAACTTGAATCACTTAAAGAACCCATGAATATTCCTATTTCAATTGAATAGAGGCAGTTTTAACTACAATTCACCTGAAGAAACTCATCCTGCCTTTTATGCATGGCGTCCAAGGCAAGTTTGAGTTCCACATATTAGACTGGTGTAGCATGTCTTGAAGATCCCCCGTCAAAGCAAGCCTGATGTGACATGGCCAGTGACTGGAGAAATTTTATTTTTTTGTGATTGATCAATGGGCCTCTTGTAGTGAGCACCACAGTTATGCTTTGGCAATACTTTTGCAGATACACTGATGTGTTGTGCACATGGTCAAACCCACTGAGCAATAGAACGGACAATATGGAGATTGCTAGTCCTCAGAATATACTTAAAAAGATAAATATAATAATATGGAGCAATTGCCCTGTTAAAATTTACTGAGTTTCTTGATTTTACTCAGCTGATAACCCCTAAATTAATTAACTGCACAGGTTCAGTGTTATTTTTTTAGTACTAGATGGTCCCAGGTTCAGTGTTATTAAATTCTCCACTTTGTCTGGTAGTGATATGTATTTGTTTGATAATAGTATGGAGACTGTTATCCGTAGTTGAATAAAGTACTAGTATTGGGTCCAACGCTTGACCAGTATTTTCCCTAAAATACTTATGATGTCCATAATAGGGATTCGCTACCTTGTACCACCTAATTTGATCCATGCTCAGATCCTCGTTTACGGCTTCTCTCTGGTGACAAACAGTCAGCAGCAATCCTTGATTCAGCCTCTCTTCTCTGGATCCACGCTCAGATCCTTACTCTTTATCCCAAAGAGTCTCCCAATCATAGCACACAGCAATAATTAACTTGAGAAAGAATATAATGGTAAAGTGTCCTAAAAAGTGGTGTGTTTTAAAAAGCAAAATCTTAGGGAAATTTATAGTAGTAATTT
>JAKSZP010015253.1:0-29693 GCA_022478985.1 Massospora cicadina | reverse complement strand
AGGTGAAGGCTGCTGAGGTGAGAGTGAGGGGGCTGACGTCCGCTCTGGGACCACAGTGCTAGTCTGAAGGGGGGAGGCCAGTGCGACGGGACTAGAAGATGAGGATGGACTGGGATTCCAGGGTAACAGGCGAGGTGGTGAGAGTTCAGCTGGCTGATCGAGTCAAAACCATTCCTGCCCCATGAGGAGCAAAGCTTGTAACCACATGCATTGATGATCCTGGGAAATCAACGAGTATGCCAACAGAGGGGGCTGGAGTCATAAGGGCTAGTGAGTAAGCAGGTGAGTGCCAGCACAAGGGGAAAAGGCTGCGCCCAGCGCCAGGAAAATTACAAGGAAGTCCTCCATGCTTGGATATGCTATTGGAAAAGAAGCAGTTGTGGTGAATGCCGCTCGCCAGGCCCACTCAAGGGCTGCCTGGTGCTGCTCTATTACTGAACCTAAAGCGGTTTCAGGTTGCAAGATTAAGTTACCTAAGAGCGCCATGATGGGAAGGTACTGCAATGGATTGTCAGCGCTGAGGGCGGTGTACGCTGTGATGACCTCATAGTGAAGGCGAGCTAATCAGTTGTTGTGGAAGTTTACCCCAAGGACCAGAAGTGGGTAGGAGCACGGAGAAAGGACCCCAACCAGCAGGTTATTACCCACTGCAAAAAGCACAGCATCCACTGAACAGACAGAGCCATGGGATGGGGCTCAGCAGGAGATGGAAGCACTAGGCGACTAAAGCTGCTCGCCAGAAGCTGGGCCACTTCGTTATATGAAGGCCCTTGGGTCCGCTCCCCTCCCCAGCGTAGCTGGGCCATAATGTCCCTGAAAGGGGTGCACCAGGAAGCCAAATGGCCAATGAATTCAGGAAGAATCTCTTCATGGGTTAGCACAGTTGTGAGGTCCACATCAGCCTCATCCTCATCAGCTGGTGGAAAAGGGAACCGGGGAAGAGGGATTTGACCTAGTGTCAGAATTGCAGATGACCACATAATCCAACCTTTTGACCAAATATAAGATTCAACAATTAAGTTATAATTGTATAGGATTGGCAATAGTGGCCAATTGATGGGAATATTGTTGGTCATCATCGCCAATGATATTAGAGGTCACTGACTAGTGAATTATTGTTGGGCATCATCCCCAATAATATTTGAGGCCACTGACAGATATAATTTTGTTGGGCATCATCCCCCAACGAAATTAAGCAATAATTTGATATTGGAATAACACCTAATAGTCAAATTGTAGGAAATCATTCAGAGTGGAATGGATTGGAGTTGTCAGAAACTGCCAAAACGTTCAAATGCCAGAGGAAGAGTAGAATTGTCATCAGCCAAAGCAATTGGTTTTGTGTACCTAATACCAATTGTTTGGTCCGCTGGACACCCTAGGATTATGCTGCCTAAGAAACCCAAGGCAACAGTACCTGACAAGACTTGGTGCCTAACACTGAGGGTCAAACCAGTATAGGAGCACAAATAATTTTCAGTGGACAGCTGAAAAGTTGTGTGCCAATTCTAACTATAAAAACCCTAACTTATTTCCTTAAAAATTAGATTCAGTTTGATATAGTTAAGTTGTTTATACATTGGTTGTTTTAACATTACTCTTAATAGAAGAGTGAAAGGATCAGATATCCTTAGGTTGGCAATATCAAAATATCCATTTGGCTCTGCAAGAAGGGAATAGAGAAAGTGTTCCCTACTAGTACAAGAACATCTTCAAGACGAAGAAGCACCTGTCTAGCGTTGGACAATACTCTCAATGTGGCTTTTGGGAAATCAACCATAATAATAGTCTTCATACTATTATTGCCCTAGTCTATCAAAATCATTCAAATAATCAACGCCAGGATCCACAAATCTGTGCAGTTCAAATCTAGGGCCAAAAGCGAGCTCACAAAGCCCACGATTTTAACACCTGGGTTGGGTAATTCCGCACCAAGCCACAGATAGTAAAAAAAGAACTTACGGACTCGCTGCTGTTGACATGGAATGGTTTGCATGGCATTGAAGGAAAAAGAGATGTACAGCTTATCATCCAGTCAAGGGAGGGGGTAATGTTGCGAATCTATATGACTGGATGACAAGCCACCATTATTCAAATTAAATCGTTGGAGGAATACTGCTGAAGGTTCATTGGACAAAATCCATTGATGATGTTTCAGAGCTATAAATAATTGATCACCTTTGGATGAGGCGATAATGGGTTATAACAGGTCATATTAAATTGCCTTCAAAAGTAAGGTGATATGGAGAGGTTAACATTTGACAGCCAATAAATTGGATCACCTCAAATCAGGGCGATAAAGAATTGAAGAATAACAAGCCAAAACCAATGAGAAGATGGCGAAACAAATAACTAAGCAAAAGGGTCAGTACCAACTGAAGTTGCTGAGATATCAGTGAAACAAGGAGACTGGAGGAAGCGTTTTTTTAGTAGTCATAGAAAAGAAGAGAAATGAGGAAGGAAGAGGGAACAGACTAGAGGAAGATCCGCTGATTTATTATATTAGAATAAAAAGAAGTGTTTAGGGGAAATTGCTCACATTTTATTATATATTAAGTGTTTATAAGTGTATTGAGGAATGGGTGATCGTCATATCATCTTTTATAATTGTTCAATGGCTGAAATCCTGAGCAAAATGCCCTTTGGTTGGTACATACATAATTGCTGAGATTCAACAATGATTTTAAAGCACGTGTTGATAGGAAAATCAGGTGAAAGTTTGGTGTTTTACAGCCCTCACTTGAACTCAGAGACAGAATACATCAAAGCTTTGTGGAGTGATTAACATTCAGTTAGAACCCAGTGAAGCTATGGCAACTAGTGATCACTATGATAGGGGATGGCGTTGAGATTAGGGTTACATCATCTGAATGGTAGAGGTGAGTACAAATTGGAATTATAAATTGGCCCATGTCATACTGGCCATCTGAGACAACTCCACCTGATTAGTCAACCTCAATTACTAGGGCTAAGTTTTTTAGTAGAGTTGTATTGAGGAGTCAGTATGAAGATGGGTAGTGGTGGGAGAATGGGAAATTTTATGCGCGTGATTGGTGGTAAACTAATTATGATGTTGGTGGAAAAAAACAGGTTTGTGGGCGTGTCTGTAGGAATGGCGGTGACTTCCTGTAGTGCCAAGAAAATGAGTGGCTGAATTTGAGGAGACAATTAAACACCTGTTAGAAACTTGAATGACCACATTATCCATCTCACTTGCCAATTAAAAATTGACAGTTGTTAAAGCAACTGATTGTTCATCAATAGTTACCAACTAAATTATTAATCATAAATATCAAAGGATATAATCTGACAGTTGGTTTTGGTTAATATTTTGTTGGGGATCATCCCCAACTAAATTATTAGTTACAATTAATCAAAGGACCTAATCCAATGATGGGATCCAACTACTATTTTGTTGGGGATCATCCCCAACTAAATTAGTAGTTGAAATTCATAAAAGGACATAATCTGATGATTATTTTGATTAATATTTTGTCAGGCATCATGCCTGACAATGTTAATTAGATAATTTTATGAGGGTTTAATTGCTGATAGTCAGATCACCATATATGAATTTTTACAGCAGAGGCGATGAAGATTAGGGTTGTTTTAACAAAGCTACTAAAGTATTTTAACGCTTATCTTGACAGTAGCTAGTAGTAATCAGGTAACACGGCCTTCAGACCATCTGTGTACAGTTCCTAACACATGAGGATGGTTGTCGATCTATAAAAGGTTACACTACTAGGGATTAATTAAGATGAAGACATTTGCTACCATTGGAAGTCATTCCAAAGGTTAAAAGTTTTAGAGGACTAATAAGTTGATTTTTCAGAGAATTATCTGAAAAATTGTCCACCTTCTGCCTATAAAAACCCCTAACATTTTCTAATAAAAAGCAGAATTAAACTGAAATATAGCTTTATATTTACTTCTAAATTAAAAGATTGAATTGAAAATAAGTCCCAAGTTGCTTTTCTCAATTACAATTACCAGAGTGGATTCGTTGCCACTTATTTTGAAGACTCAACATACTAGTTTTCACCATACAACTATTGTTTGTAGTTTTACTCAACAACCAACCTGTGCAGTAAACGTCCCAAAAGTTTACACTTGGTTCTCACTACAGGGGGTGTAGTTGAGCCTTGTCAAGAAGTACCACCATGTCATCAGTGCAGGGTGAGATTCAGAAGCTAAGGACTGAGCTGGAGAGTGTGAATCAGACCACTCTAATGTTGGTGGCACAGGCCAATTTATCCCAAAATGGAATATCGCGTTTTCAAGGTGGAAGAAGATATCAACCTTATCACAGAAGTTAATAATGAATTATTTGGAAAAACATCTGAGTTAAAGCAACAATATTTCAAAGTGGAGAAGTAGCTACTCTTGCTCAAAGTAGCACTTCAAGATGAGGCTGGAAAAAATCAGTTATTACGGGAAAAACATAGTCAGCTCCAGAAACAAGTACAAGAATGAGAAAAACATAAGTGTACTTGTATTCATGTGGAAACGGAGATTGGGTATCAGGACCTATATGAGATGAAAGTAATATAGGGAGCATTCAGCCTACTCAAAATATGCCAAGTGCCTATGCCGCCATCTTGGTAATGACCCCAACAACACACCAACTGGTGCTAGAATGGCTAGCCGCACTACTCGCCTTACAACCGAGCATGTGGAAACTGAGGAAAACAGCCCACCCCAAAATTGCCACCCTTTCATCAGGATAATGCCCGGCTTTCTTCATATTATTCAAAATGACCATGTTGGTTGCAGTGATCGCCAAAAAGCCATTACTGTTATCAATTGTTTAGACACCACTTGTCTAAACTTGGTATTACCCCATTTGTGAGAGGAAAATTGGTCCTATAATGAGGCAAAAAATGCAATAATGAAGGAATTTGGAAGCCCTGAACAAATGGCTAACCAAAAGCGGGAGTTCATAAGAATACAATGCAAAAAATGAAACCTTAGGAGAATTTTCCAACCACTTTTACAAAGAAGCACGAATCCTGATGGGAGCTGATAACCTGAGTGATTTTGATGCTCACATTGCTATGAAGGCAGCACTCTGACCCTATCAGGATTTACAACGAATCATGTCATTAACCTTCACCAGTAGTAGCGCTACTTCTCAAATGGTGGAGCACCTGAAATAATTGGCTTCCACTTTTGATGCACCAAATCAAAGCGTAAAACAACAACAGCCTTTTAATTCAAATTTGGTAAAAAATCCTGAGCCCAAAAAGGATTTCCCCAAAAAAATGGGGAAAAATCCTGACAGTCCAAAATGGTCTAGTAATGCCCCACGCATTACTTGTAACAGATGTGGAAATACTGGACACTATGCTGCCAAGTGCTGGACTAAGAAACCAAAAAATCAGGTGAACTTTGCTCAGGAAGACAATACCCAGGAGGAGTCAGGATAAGCTCTATGGTCTAGATGAGGAACAATCTAGATCTGCAAATCTCCCAGTTCCCCAGAAAAGTTTGCCAAATTGATACCTCCAACCTGTTTGTAGATGAACCTGTTCATGATTCTCACAAGTGGAGCACAGATCCAAATATCCACGCTATAACTCGATCAAAAGCAAATGCAATTAATCCTGGAATTCTATCAGAAGTTGCCTGACCTTACGCTCATCAACTGTTAGAAAAGGCCTGAAACGCTGAAAACCAAGATGAATTGCTAAAGATGAAGTTGTGAGATGTTAACGTTTCAATTCCTATCGCTACCATCAGGAATTCATTTCCTGATATATCGGCCCAAATTTATTCACAATCTGTATTTGGCAACTGATGCCACTATACATTCAGTAAACAACATTTTCCACTATTCTGAGTTTACTTATGCTGACATTTTGATTTACCAAGTAGAAGTAAGAGCTATTATTGATAGTGGTGCACCAATTAAACTTGTGTCTACCAAATTGGTAAAATGTCTAAAGATTTCACCATATATAGCACATCAAAAGCAGATGGTACCGTTGGGCCCAACCCTACTACCTCCTGTGGGGCTAATAGTGCCTTACCTCTTTGTTTTGGATCTCTAGTTGTGTATGAGCCAGTAATTGTTCTACTTAATCAAAATTATGATATTCTCATTGGCACTGACTTCATTCAGAAGTATGGAGTAAAGTGTGACTTTGATGCAAATACTATGACAATCTTGGGCCAGACACTACTATTGATCTATCATTGGAAGGGGGATGCCCCCTCACTTGGAGAAATAACTTTATAAATGTGATATATAAGGATGGCATCCTTCCCATTGGTTATAAACTAGTTGGGAAGAAGATCCACCCTTTACCAAAGTGCGTGAATGAAAAACTGAGGGATCCCAATATGAGTAAAAAAAGAATTAATCCTAACGCCTGGGATGCAGACAGTGGTCAATACTGGACTGACTCTGAAAATTTCTGAGCAATTATATATAGAAATCGAGGCTCCCTGGCGAAGATCAAGAATTGAATCTTGGGTAGCTCCAGGGATCCTAATTCCTGGTCATTAGGAAATTTGTATTCTATTAACCAATCTGGGAAAAATGCCAATTATAATCAAGAAAAATTAAGTAGTTGCATTCACCCAGTTAATCCCTATAACTGAGCTCCATTCCTTCCACGAATTTGGGGATTTAAATAAATGGGATTACCTGATTTGGCTGTATGCATTCATATATTAATCTCTTGGGAACAATTATCAGGATTAACCAAAGACCAGCAAAATGAAGTATTGGCTTTATTCAAACAATATCAAACTATTTTTGCCCATAATGACCACGATCTTGGGTGTGCAGAAAATGTACTCCATCAAATTGACACTGGGGAAGCTGCCTCAATTAGAATGAGACCTATTTGAAGGTCCCAAGCAGCTGAGGCAGTAGTTGCCAAAGAAATAGAAAAGTTGTTGGAGCACAGATTACTTGAGCCTTCATCTAGTCCATGGGCTAGCCTGATATTAATTGTCGAAAAAAGGATGGGTCAAATGGGGTTGTAATTGACTTTTGCCATCTTAATAAAATAACAAAAAAAGACTCTTACCACTTGCCATGAATTGATGATGCGTTGGATCAGTTAGGCGGGGCTAAATTCTTTTTGGCGATGGACCTCATTTCAGAGTATTGGCAGATTGATATGTCACCTGAGGACCAGGAGAAGTGTACCATAATAATGGCACAAGGGCTTTATCAACCTATGCGGATGCCTCAAGGCTTATGTAATGCCCCTACAACTTTTCAACGGGCTATGGATACCATCTTATGTGACCTCAAATTGTCCTGTGTTCTAGTCTATCTAGATGACATCAATGTATTTAGTTGAACATTAACTGAGAACTTACAACACTTAGAGGAAGTATTCAAGAAATTAGCTGCCGCCAATCTTAAAATCAAGCCCTGAAAGTGTCACTTCTTTAAGAAATAGCTAGAATATTTGGGTTTCGTTATAAATGCAGATGGATTACAACTTTAAAAACAAAGAATCGATGCTATTGAGCGGATGTCATTGCCAAAAAGTGTTTGTGATATACAAATCTTTTTAGGAATGGTCAGTTATTATTGCTGTTTTATTAAGGACTTTTCAAAAATAAGTGGATCCATTATTACATCTGCTTAAGGATCCAAAAAAGGGTTCACATGGAATGAAATGGCCCAAGGAGCATTTGACAAATTACGGCAATGCTTGATGACCATCCTAATACTCAAATATCCAAATTTTGACTGACTGTTTATTATACAATCAGATGTATCGCTCATGGCAATAGGTGCCATACTTAGTCAAATGGAAGAACGAGGTGAAGAACACCCAATGGCATATGTAAGCTGTACTCTGACCAAGGCTAAAAGGAATTATACAGTCACTGAGTGTGAATGTCTTGCAGTTATCTATTCTTGCAAGCAGTTTAGTATCTATATTCATGGGATACATTTCAAGGTTGTAACTGATCATGCATCTCTCCATTGGTTGCATAACTTAAAAGAACCTGAGGCAAGACTATCATGATGGGCCTTGAAATTGCAGGCATATGACTATAAAATTAAATATCGCGCCGGGGATAAAAACCAAAATACTGATGGATTATCCAGACTGCCAGCAATTCTTGCAGTACAGGATTGTGCAGATGATCTATTAAAACGAATGGTGAAAGGAGAGTTGGAGGACGAGCCACCTGAAGTTCAAACTGCGTTACAAAAAGCCATGGAGGGAACAGAATAAAAGAATGAACAGTTATTTAGATTAATAAATGATGAAAGGCTTCTGTTCCCAAAACCATCCAAATGAATAGAAATAATTTGTGCCGCTCACAAAGTTGTCAGCCATGGTGGCCTCAAGAAAACTCTAGAGCATATTCGCCAATGATATTATTGGGGATTTTTAAACTATGATATAGCAGATTTCTTTCCTGTTGTACAGAGTGTCAGCTCCACAAAACACACAAATATGTGGCTGGATATAGGTTAGTGCGACCAGGATTAGCCTGGCATACAGTATCAATTGAAGTCATGGGGCCTCTAAGTACAAGCACTGGAGTAATGTGATAAACATAGTTGAAATTGATCACCTGACCCAATGATTTGAAGCCAAGGATATGGTTTTGGTCAATGCAATGAATACTGCCAAGTTTATTCTGGATCAAGTGATATATTGGCATAGCTGTCCCCAAATAAACCCAAATGATACTGGAATGAATTTTACCTCCTTTGTCATACCCCAATTGAACAAATTGATAGATGTCAAGGGGGTCATATCAGTCTCATATTGGTCAGAGACAAATGGACTAGTTGAGAGAGTGAATGCTACATCAACCGCAACGTTACAAAAGTTGATTGCAGGAAAAACGTTTACTTGGTCTTTGTACTTAAGTTTGGTGACATTAGCCTATAATGTCAGCTATCATTACTCAACTGGGAAAACACTCTTCAAATTGCTATATAAAAGAAAAGCCGCCTTACCACCAATTCTATACTCAGAATTGGAATTTACTTCAGGGATGAGTCTGGACCAATATTTGAATCGATTAGCCAATATTATGATTGATTTACAATCCCAAGCGTTTGCAAAAACCCTCTGGAAAAGGATCCAGGCTAAAGCATATGATGATAAAAAACAACCGCCCATAAAAGATTTGAAATTGGTTTAAAGTATCCTATTGTGATACACATGGATTTGGCTGACGAAATAAGCTGGATGCCTTATGGATAGGTCCCTTCAAAGTAATTTCCAAATCAGCAATGGATGCCTATACAATCAAAAATATCCTTGATGGTTGTATAGTTAACCAAGTTCATAGCAAGTATTTAAAAAATTGGCACTAAAAAGAATATATATAAAAAGAGAAAACAAAATAAAAACTAAATTAAACACCAGTAAAAAAACCATAAAAAGGAAAAATAATTCAATAATGATGAAAATATATAAAAAAGGATGATGAAATTAATAATTACTTGTTCTCAAAGCCATCGGGCATTGTTCCCTACTAATGTCAGCAGGGCCAGCTCAGGTCGCAATTGGGTCCATCGAGCTAAGTCCTGAGGCACTAAAAATATCATCCCTAAGAATTAAAAAGATAAGCTCTGATTGAAAACAGAGAGCCCAACCTGGGGAGTACAGGTTTTCCAGGCTATGGCTGAGGTTGAGGCAAATAATCCTGGTATGGCATGAGGCCATATGACCACGCTCAACAAAGTTGGCAGTGAGAAGGGGACCTCTGAACTAATAAGATAGTTAAGTCTAGTAGATGGACCTCTGAACTAGGTTTATTTTTTAAGTCTTAAGAAGCAAGTGCTTCTGAAAAACTATCTCTCTGGATAATCTGGTCAAGTGGGGGGATGTTTTGGAAATTTGGTTGACCACATTATCCATCTCTATTGCTGATTTAAAAATTAAACCTGGAAGTTGTGGGACTACAGGTAGACATGGTATCATGGGCAGACTTGTGCTTTGGGAAGGAATGAAGGGTTGGTTAAATATTTCCCAGGATATTTAAGTTTTAGTGGAGCAATTTAGAAATTTTTTGGCACAAAATTACCCTCATGCAGACAAAGCCTAGAGCTGACTGAAGTCAGTTGTCAAAATTCTCAGTACTATTGATGGAAGGGGGCCAAGTGACTCGATCACCTGACACCTGTGTTGCTGGTATTAGTTGAGCGGTTCATGAGATAGTGGTATGCCTAAAGTACATTAAAACATAATGGTTGATTTTTGCAAAACAAGTGAGTAAGACATTACATGCCTATGAATTCCATGTCAACATTTCAAATTGTATAATTGAGGGGTATCCAAATTAGTCAAATTTGTAATTTATGTGTAAGCAATTTGGGCTTCTATTTAATTCATGTGATTGATTGGCAAATTGCAGCGAAGTAATCATGATGAAATCTGACTAAAAGGATTTGCCATGCTTGTCATCTCTTTTAAAGTTGAATGATCCATAAGAATAATTGATCCTGATGAAAGAAGTTTGATCAAGTTTACAATTTAATTAGGGTTTGATAGGTTAACATTTGAAGCCTTATTGGCATAATTGCAACTATGCTTTCATTACCCCAAGTTTCGCCATAGCCGCTGGTAACTTATATCGGAGTAGCTAGGATGAATTATGATATCCTTCTGTAGAATCATCATATTATGCAAATGAATGGAAGATGATCATCTCTAAGCTTGCTAAGCTTGTCATCACAATTGTAGTCTATCTTTGACAAAAGCTGCTATATGAAGCAATTATGATATAATTATCACATTCAATTGGGTAAAACTCACCGGCATGATCTGATGATGGGACCAATCTGCCTCATTCAAGTTAGCCTTACATTTAATAGCTTTTTATTGATAAAAAAAACATATAAAATTTTCAGTTGTTATATATAAAACTTTTTCTTTTACTATAAAAATTAAATGATATTAGTCTCAAATGATAGGCCTTTTAATGCTCTGAATAGGATTTGCCAGTTTTCTTTTTAAAATTTTTGGTTCAAGTTTTATCACAATTTTTAGGTTGAGGCATTTCGATTTTTGAGTTCAAATGTTGTTTTTTTGTGAGTGCTTCTGGTACTTGAAATTGGTGTCATTAGAGAAGTTTATTTCTGAGAATCACAACGCACTTTGTATTTTTCTGATTGGACTTGTAGTTCCTGAGATATTCAAGTTTTAGTGGAGCACTTTAGAAATTTTCAGCGTAAAAACACCCTCACGCAGACAAAGCCTAGAGGTGACTGAAGTCAGTTGTCAAAATTCTCAGTATTATTGGTGGAAGGGCGCCAAGTGATCCTATCACCTGACACCTGGTTTGCTGGGATTGGTTTTCAGTTTGTGAGATAGTGGTATGCTGAAAGTACATCAAAACATAACAGTCAATATTTTGCAAAATGTGCAAGTAAAACATTACATTCTTATGGATTCCATGTCAAAATTAAAGGTTGTTAAAGAAACCGATTGTTTGGCAATGGTTACCAACTAAATTAATAATCATAAATATCAAAGGATATAATCTGACAGTTTATTTTGGTTAGTATTTTGTCAGGGATCATCCCCAACTAAATTATTAGTCATAACTAATCAAAGGACCTAATCCAATGATGGGATCCAATTACTATTTTGTTTGGGATTATCTCTGACTAAATTAGTAGTTAAAATTCATTAAAGGATATAAACCAACGATTGTTTTGATTATATATTTTGTCAGGAATCATGCCCAACAATGTTATTTAGGTAATTTGATGAGGTCATGATTGCCAATAGTCAGATTGCTATAAATGAATCATTACAGCAGAGGCGCTGAACAATTAAGGTCATTTGAATGAAGCTAATGAAGCATTTTAACGCTTGTTTTGGCAGTTGCTAGTAGTAGTAATCAGGTAACACGGCCCCCAAACCATCTGTGTACAGTTCCTAACACATGAGGATGGTTGTCAATCCATAAAAGGTTACACTACTGGGGATTAATTAAGATGACATTTGCTACCATTGGAAGTTAATCCCAAGGGTTAGAAGTTTTAGGGGACTAATCAGTTGATTTTTCAGAGAATTATATGAAAAGTTGTCCGCCTTCTTCCTATAAAAACCCTACATTTTCTAATAAAAAGCAGAATTAAACTGAAATATAGCTTTATATTTACTTCTAAATTAAAAGATTGAATTGAAAATAAGTCCCAAGTTGCTTTTCTCAATTACAATTACCAGAGTGGATTCGTTGCCACTTATTTTGAAGACTCGACCTACTAGTTGTCACCATACATCTATTGTTTGTAGTTTTACTCAACAACCCAACCTGTGCAGTAAACGTCCCAAAAGTTTACAACACCCCTTCATTTACTGCTGGTAAGGGATTAGAAATGGGTAAGTTGAGACTGTGTGATGGCATGTAGACAGGACTTTATGAGTGGTCTAACTCAAAAAGAGTGTAAAAATATGTTGACCACTTTCAATGCAAGTACAAAAGAAATGATATAGCACTACAGTGATGTGAGAACATAGGGGTTTTGATGGGAAATTCCAGTGTGCTATGGGGTATAGTGTTAGTGGTGAAAGGATTATCATGATGCTCTGCACCAGAAGAAAAGCAAAGAGTAGGTTGGGTTGATTGTGATACTATAAAAGTCCCAACATCAACTCCTCATACAAACATTGGGTAGGGATTTAAAGAGAGATTTACAAAAGACACTACTAAAGTGGTATCATTAAAGAGGCAAGTATAGGTATTAGAAACTAAAGTAATCTGATAAATTAAAGGTATTGTCACCATGGAAGTACCCTAGTTGGCTGGGATGCCTATAACAAAATCTCCTTAAAAAGGAGGAAATCATTAAGATGCCAGGGCAAAGTTGGAGGAGGAGAGCTTGTTTATTTGCTTTGTTGGCATATGTAATAAATTCCCATAATCAAGTTAGAGGCAAATTTGAATTGTGGATCAAGAGAAAATGAGAAGATAAGGTAAATTGGGTGGAAACGTGTAAGGGTAGGTGCTAAGTCCCTTGAGGTACAAAGTGGCCAGAAGAGTTTAGCACCTATCTGAGCCCAATAAAAAGCTTTCCCACGGGGCAGAAAAGGCTATTGATGGATTGCTGCTTCCCCACACTGGAGCAGCAGGCGATGGATATGAGTACATTAACATGGCTTAGTGAGGCGTGTCAAGTTGGCTTTGGATTAAATTTACATTTCATTTAAAACGCTTGAAAGTGGGTTTGAGTGGAAAGAAAAGACATTAGTATCAATGATCTTAAGTAAAAAGCTTTTTATTAATGGAATTTTCTCTGTTTTTTAAAGGCTTAGAAAGCGTTACTAAATGATCAATTGATCCACAAAGTATAGTATATATAATTGTTAGTACAAAGGAGATTTAATTAAATTGGTCAATTTACATCTGCGTACAAAAGACAATTTAGAGTAGCTTTACTAATAATGTCTGTCAAAATCCAGCAAGAAACTATGCTCGCTGGTGCTATGTGCTGCTGGATTTTCACAATGGAATATTTAAAATAACAAACTCTTAATAAAACTAAGATTTTACTTTTTACTACCACTGCCTCCCGAGTTCAATCCCAGTAATGGACTTTGGATAGGGGATGATTTTGACTGTGTTGGTTTTGCGCGCCAATGCCCTGAACTGAGATAGCAAATAGCAAAGGCGGTCCATGGAGTTCCTGGCCTATCATACGCCGCGCATGGAGGTTTTCTGTGTTTTATCCTCCTTTCCCATTTTCTTCACTTCCCTAATTGGTGCGGTATTGTCCCCAGGTCGACCCACCTCAAATAAAATTTAAAATTTAAGATTTTACTTTTTAGTTTTTATTTTTTATTTTTTCCAAGGCAAACTAGAGAAAGGCCCTTTCCTTGATACTAGTAGTTCCTATTTAAACTAGTTCAAATTTTGAGATCATGAGCATTTGAGGCTAAAATATATAAAGCTGAGTCATCCAAATTAGGAAATATAGGCTTTTGGCCTATCAGATCAAGGATAAATATTTTAGTGGCAAAACTGACCCGTGTGGTAAGGATTTGATAAATTGTATCCAATCACCAGTGGGTAAAATCTTCTCACTTTGGGAGGGTTCAGATTTAAGTGGTAATGATTGGTTAATTTGCACCAAATTATCGTTGGGTAAAATCTTCTCACTTTGGAAGGGTTCAGATCTGAGTGGTAATGATTGGTTAATTCGCACCCAATCATCAATGGGTAAAATCTTCCTACTTCAGGAGGGTTCAGATCTGTGCAATATTGAACACCTCAAATTTGGCCAAAAAGTTGGAGCAATCATATTTTCAGTACTTACCATATTATGCCAATTTTGAGTATAGATTGTATTGTTCCAATGGATAGGATTCCACCAAGAATCCACCAAGGTCTTTTCGCCATTGGTATTCATATCATTGATAGCCACAATTTTATTCAAAGATCAGACTCCAACATTCTTTCTCAGAAGTTGAGAAGGAGAATATCTGACATTGCCCCCCTCAAGAATGTTGGGAGGAGTGTAGGATCGTAGGAAACAGCCATGTACCTGGTTTATAGTAACTCCCGTGGCTAATGATTTGATGGAGTATTCATTGCCTCTTTTGTAGTTGATGGAGAAAGGTCCCTCTCAAATTGTCCAAAGCTTACTGCTTCTTGGGGTGATGCGGTTATGGTAGTATAACACCTTATCAGCCACTTAAAATGTAGGAAGGGGGTGCGGAGCTCATTGGCAGCCTGCCCTTCTTTAGTCACTGTTTTTGCTAGTTTGGTCATAGCTTCAGCTTGGAGTTGAATAATTTGGTTAGCTAACCTTCGCATGGCTTTCTCAGGCTCCTCTCCTTTAGAGAAGACATCTTTAGCCAGAAGGGCAGGTATGCCTGGTTCCCTGCCATACAAAACTCGGAAAGGGGACATTTTCAGAATCTGGTGATAGCTAATCTGGTAGGCCATAAGGGCACTGGGTAAGAATTGATCCCAGTGAAGTGGATTGGAAGAGGCCATTTTGCAGAGGATGGAAACTAAGGTTCCATTGGCTCTTTCCACTGCCCCATTGGTAGATGGATTGTATGGAGCTGAAAAGAGTTGTTGGGCTCCCATGGAGGTAGCCAGGAGTTTGACTACTCTGGAGGTAAAATTCTTGCCATTGTCACAGAGTAGTACTTGGGGACAGCCATGCCGAGCAAAAACGTGTTGGTGTATGAAAGTGGCAGTTGCCTTGGCTGTTTGGGCAGGAAGCGCCACAGCTTCAACCCACTTAGTGAAGTGGTCAATGGCTACTAGGATAAAACGGTTGCCACTAGTAGACTGTGAAAGTGGACTCACAACATCCAAACTAATAGTGTGAAAAGGTTGTTGCGGGGTGGTTGGTTGATACTGGTATCTAGTCTTGAAACTGGATTGTTTCTTGCACGTAAGGCAGGCTTTCAGGACATCAACTATAGCGTCCATCATTCCATCCCAATAGTATTAATCCTTAAGCCACGCATAAGTTTTCTTTGCCCCTCCATGGCCTAAAATGGAGTGAGCTTCAAGGATGGCAGGTACGCGTTCTGAGGGCTGGAGGTAAGGAAACCACTTCGCCCCCACCTGCTTATACAACTTCCCATTTTCCACTTTGGTGTTGCACGAGTGGCGGGCTAACATCTTCTGAACTGGATCGTCTTCATCCTCCCATTCGTTGGGAGTCATTAATAGATCATGCAACCTTTCTGCCTCGCTATCATCCAAGTGGAGGATTGGCAGTCAAGACAACCCATCCACATTTATATAATGAGTTCCAGCACAAAGTTCAAATTTCATATCATAAGGCTGGAGCTTTAGAGCCCAGCGAGCTAACTGGCCAGTAGGGTCCTTCATATTTTGTAGCCACTTTTGTAACGCACTGGCTCCTTCCAATGAGCCACGAATGAGTTGGGCAACAGGATCCATGTTACAGACCATAGGGCTGACAGGGCTCCTGATACTACTCTCCTTGTGCGCGCGCTACAAGATTGGACAAGCACCCCCTGGAAGACAGTTGCAAATATACTTAACCCCAGCAACATGCCTTGACTCCAAGACAAGGTATAAAGGGAGGCAATAGCTCTCCCAAGCTCACTCTCAAAGTCCAATTCTTGTTGATTCAAGCCAAACATGGCTGCAGTTAGGCAATATTTTAAATAAACTCAAACTGTAAATATATGAATTTTAAAGTTCTTTTATTTAATATTGGCCAGGTTGATAGAAAACAGAACTGAGAAGCCTCCAGCTCCCAGTTCCTTCCCTATATACACATGCTACAAGCTAATATAAAATATAACACAAGCTTATGGTGCTAATCTGACTAATGCTTGGTGTAAACCTTACAGCAGGATCGCGGAATCCTCACTCAATGGTTCTGTGCCAGTTCCGATTCTCAACAGTTCCGCACCAGTTCCATTTCAAATTCCAAACGAACCGCGAAACTTCCAAGCACCTGTTCCATTCCATTCTTGATTCGAATCCAAATCGAATCTCGAAACTCCCCATTTTACCTGATTCTCGTTTTTCCTCGACTTGGACGCCCATCTGGCTCCTTGGCCTACTCCAAGCTCCTGCCCCTTAGGCGTCCCTGCCAGGACCAACTCCCCCTCCTCCTCCATACATCCAGACACAGCCTGCCCTGTCTTACCAAAGATCAGGGCAATGTGATGCTGAGGATAAACCTCAACCGTCACATCACCCCCCTAGACAGGAAAAACTCTTGGATTTTCTCAGGACATCGGGCACAATCCCTAGCTGACTGCCATGTGGACTCCTCAATAGGATGACCCACCCAACGTACCAAGAATGAACGACGTCCTCTCACCACTTTGGTGTCAAGAATCTCCTCAACTTCATACTCCTTGGCTCCTTCTCCAGCTGGGAATAAAGGGGAAGGACTTTCAGGTGGCTGGCCAAAGAATGGCTTGAGCTGCGATACGTGCAACACTGGATGAGCTCTTGACCCTTCTGGGAGCTTCAGCTCAAATGCCACCTCGTTCACCGCCCTCACTACCTGATATGGGCCCAACGCCACCGGCCCCAATTTCTGGCTCCTTACAGGCAAGGCGTAGTTCTGAGCATTCACCAAGACCCAATCACCTCTCTTGAAAGCTCTACCTTCAGATCTATGCCGGTCTGCCTTCCTCTTCTGAGCTGCGACTGCCACCACCAAATTCTTCTTCAGGAGCTCCAGGGTGTCACGGGTATCTCGTGACAGTTCATCTGCCGCTGGATTCCGCCCTTGCTCCCTAGGCCCCATACCCTCTGGGTGTTGGCCGTGATTTGCGAAAAATGGGGTCATACCCGTGGATGAATGCTTATGATTGTTATAAGCAAATTGAGCCAGCTTCACCCAATATACCCAGTCATCCTGCCGCCCTGAAACATAGCACCTCAAATACTGCTCTAATATCTGATTTACTCTCTCAGTTTGGCCATCTGACTGAGGATGATATGCTGACGAATGGCAAGCCTTGATCTTTAGATTTCCCAACATGTGGAGCCAAAATTTAGATGTAAATTGCGGACCCCGATCTGACACAATCTCTTCAGGCACCCCATGTCTGGAGAAAATCTCATTTACAAAAATCTGTCCTGCCACTTTTGCAGAAATGGTTGACCGACAAGGGAAAAACTCTGCATATTTAGTTAAACGATCCACCACCACCATCAAAGCATCCATCCCCTGTGACTTGGGCAGTCCTGTGATGAAATCCACACTCACTGAGGACCATGGCCTAGAAGGAATTTGAAGCGGCTTCAATTTTCCCCCTGGTGCCACCCGTTGGGCCTTTGCCCTGGCGCAAACCACACAATGTGAAACATACTTCCGCACCGCCTCACCCACACCTCTCCATGAATAGTGACGGCGAACAAGATCTAACATCTTCTCTTGACCGGGATGACCTGCCAGAGGATGGTCGTGATTAGCTGCCATTACCTCTTGTTGCAGACTCTTCACCGGGACCCAAATCCTTCCCTCATGGTGTATGATACCACCCCAAACTGAGAATCCTGCATGCCCCCTGCTTGCCTCACCTTCCCCTGTCTCTTCTCTTATCCGTTGGCCCAGCTCACATCTTTGCTGTGCAGTCCGGATTCTTCCTGCCATTCCATCTCTCCAGCCCTGGATTGTTGCAAACAAGTTCTGTGGCAACATCGTGGCTGTGTTGAACTTCCTCAACTCCTCATCAGAAAACACCAGTCCAGAATCACGGCTCAATAAATCTGGCAAGATATTTTGTTTTCCTGGCTTGTATTCAATCCGCAGGTCATATTGAACCAACTCTAAATGCCACCGGGCCTGCCTCTGGTTCATCAGGCGTGGGGACTTATAGTATTCTAAGGCTCGATGGTCCGTTCGGATGACAACTGGGTGCCTGGCATACAATAGGTGGTGTTGCCACTCCCCTAAGGCTGCAACTATTGCCAAAAGTTCCTTATCGTAAACTGGATAGTTGGTTTCAGCTGGTGCCATCTTCCGACTGAAATAACAGACAGGATGTTCAACCCCATCTTTACCCTCCTGCAATAACACAGCTCCAAGTGCAAAATTTGACGCGTCAGTCTCTACCACGAATGGTTTGTTTGGGTCAGGGTGTGCCAGAACTGGGGCTGTCAGCAAACTCGTCTTCACTTGCTGAAATGCCCTCTCCTCAGCCTCCCCCAAACGAATGGCACGTTTCCCGTCAGTCTTGTCAACGGCACAGCCCATTGGGCCAGATCCCTAGAAAACCTCCGCACGAAATTCACCACCCCCAAGAAGCTTCGCACTTCAGTCCTATTCCCAGGAGCCTTCCATTCCCGCACTGCTCGCAACTTATCAGGACAGATCGCTATCCCTTCTTGGAGGACCACGTTCCCTAGGAAGGACACCGATTCTTTATTGAACTCACACTTGGATGGCTTCAACTTCAAGCCCGCGTTCCTAACCACCTCCAACACACTTCTCACATCCCTCACATGGTCCTGTACCGATTTGGAAAACACCAGGATGTCATCCATATAGGCAACACAACACCTACCCACTAAGTCCCCCAATACATGATCAATCATGCGCTGGAAAACTGCAGGGGCATTGCGTAGGCCAAATGGCATAACCCTGTACTCGAAGTTTCCCAGATGACATTTGAATGCCGTATACCGCTGGTGCTCAGGGCGAACAGGAATTTGATTAAAAGCGTCCACCAAATCCAATTTGGTGAACACCCCACACCCGGAGATCATGGGCAGAATGTTCTCCATGAGTGGCATTGGATAGGGATCAGGTTCCGTTACCTCATTCAGGCGTCGGAAATCAACACAAGGACGTAACTCCCCCTGACTTGGGAACCAACAGGACTGGCGAAACCACCGGCGACTTGGAGGGCACAATCAAACCCATATCCAGCATCTTCTGGACATAACCCTCCAATGCCTCTCAGGCCCGGGGATTCAACGGATAGACTGGACAGCCCTTTGGTAACTCAGAGCCTTCCTTAAACCGGAAACCAAATGCAAAATCCCCTGTAGGTGAAAAAGGCGCATCACCTTTAGGCTCAAACACCTCCGCGAAATCCTGATACTCCCTTGGCAATCCTTCCGCTGACACACTTGAGGTGATTCCACCCATGTGCTTCACCAACGAACCTTGGGACTGAAACGTCCATTCAAACGACCCCTGGCCTCTAGGCGACAGCAGAACCCTCTCTCTCTTCATATCAAACTGTGGATGGACATGGTGCCACCATCTCATCCCCAGCACCACAGAATGTGGCAGGTGAGCCACGGCGTGAAACTCCTCCCTGAATACCTCCAGGCCTTGCCTCAACAGGACCTTGGCCTGTACTCGCCATACCGCCGTTCTTTTGGAGGTGTCTGCCAACTTCACCCATCCATCCTTCTGTAATGACAATCCATGGCTTCTTGCCCACTTCTCCTCAACATAATTCTCCCCAGCTCCGGTATCAATCAAAGCTAGAACTTCACCGCAATCCCTTCCTTCATCCCCCACGAGCACACTGATGGGCAAAATCAGATAAGGATAAGATGAAGTAAGCGGTTTATTTTGAGGTACCGGATTCACCGGTTTCTTGCAAAAATTATAAGGAGCCTTCTTATTCTGAGCCTCAGGATCCTGAGTGGTAATCCCAATGGGAATCCTTGTCTCTCGCACCTCCACCATACCCTCAGGATTCCCTTGACTCTTCTTCCCTTCCTCCACATAGCTAAACCCCTTAGTACCATATATGGGCTCAGAACCTGCCCTTCTTCCACCACTCTGTCCTCGGAATCCCACTGGGGTTCGCACAACTTCCTGACGGGCCCGTACCAAACTCAACTGTCGTTCTACCTGCAAGGCCAAACCCACCTCTTCCTCCAACGTCGCTGCAGGTTTCACCGCCGCCATTGCCAATAATAGATCAGCTTGCAAGTTTTGGCGAAACATGCGTGGAAGCTGAGTCTCAGGTGCCTTTGCTGCTCTTGCCAATGCGCGGAACATCTGGCCATACTCCTCCACTGACTTCTTCCCTTGACCACACTGCAGTAAAGCCGCCCAGGCCGAATCCTGCGTCTCATCTGGACATGCTGCACGATCAATCCAATCCAGACATTCCTCCACTGATACAGGTAACCCTGACTGCTCTTCCAAAAGTTCTCGCACCCAGTTGGACTGCTTTACTGGAAGTGCCAACAGAACCTGACTTAACTGCAAGGCAAACGAATCCTCCCCACCCGCTGCCTTTGTCAAACGTCCCTGAAACTGAACCCGGCTAAACGTCTGGTGGATCAGTTCCAAGTCTTCCAATTTCAAAACCGTGGGAATTCTTCCTTTGTCCTTCCCAGGCCCTACCACTTTCCCACCATTCCGGGACACACACTCCAAAACCCGGTATAATTCATGAAGCAAAAAGGCGGTGGAGAATATCACCATCAAGAGTGTTGCAGTATGATTATACCACTTTGGAAACACAACTTCTTCTGGCACCTCTTTTGCTTGCCACCACAACGACAGGAAAGTAAATGAGTTCTGTTTAATGTAACGCACTGGCTCCTTCCAATGAGCCACGAATGAGTTGGGCAACAGGATCCATGTTACAGACCATAGGGCTGACAGGGCTCCTGATACTACTCTCCTTGTGCGCGCGCTACAAGATTGGACAAGCACCCCCTGGAAGACAGTTGCAAATATACTTAACCCCAGCAACATGCCTTGACTCCAAGACAAGGTATAAAGGGAGGCAATAGCTCTCCCAAGCTCACTCTCAAAGTCCAATTCTTGTTGATTCAAGCCAAACATGGCTGCAGTTAGGCAATATTTTAAATAAACTCAAACTATAAATATATGAATTTTAAAGTTCTTTTATTTAATATTGGCCAGGTTGATAGAAAACAGAACTGAGAAGCCTCCAGCTCCCAGTTCCTTCCCTATATACACATGCTACAAGCTAATATAAAATATAACACAAGCTTATGGTGCTAATCTGACTAATGCTTGGTGTAAACCTTACAGCAGGATCGCGGAATCCTCACTCAATGGTTCTGTGCCAGTTCCGATTCTCAACAGTTCCGCACCAGTTCCATTTCGAATTCCAAACGAACCGCGAAACTTCCAAGCACCTGTTCCATTCCATTCTTGATTCGAATCCAAATCGAATCTCGAAACTCCCCATTTTACCTGATTCTCGTTTTTCCTCGACTTGGACGCCCATCTGGCTCCTTGGCCTACTCCAAGCTCCTGCCCCTTAGGCATCCCTGCCAGGACCAACTCCCCCTCCTCCTCCATACATCCAGACACAGCCTGCCCTGTCTTACCAAAGATCAGGGCAATGTGATGCTGAGGATAAACCTCAACCGTCACACATATGATCAATACCATTTTTATCTAATTGGCCTAAGATGGCCCCAACGGCGTAGTCTGAGGCATCCATAAACAGGATAAAGGGCTTTTTGTAATCTGGGTGCCATAGGATAGGGCGTCGTTGTAGTAGCTACTTCAGGGTCTCAAAAGCGGCTTTTTGTTCACCGCCCCATTGGAAGGGGATATTCTTCTTCAGTAAGCGAACAAGAGGCTCACTGAGTTGTGAGAACTTAGGGATTAACTGATGGTAATACTTCATCATCCCCAGAAACACCTGTATATCCCGCAATTCTTAGGGGGAGGCATATTTGCAATGGCTTTGACCTTGTTCTGTAGTGGTTGAATTCCGTTTTGCGAAATGGTGTGGCCAAGGAAATCCAATTTTCGCTGAAAGAAAGTGCATTTTGATGGTTTCAACTTGATATTTGACTTATGTAGCCTTCCAAACACCTCCTTCAAGTGATCCAGGTGGTCTTTGAAGGTTTTGAGAACACAGTAATATTATCAAGATAAATGATAACGCAGGTTAGCTTTAAGTCTTGCAAGATGTGATCCATCGCACGCTGGAAAGAGGCAGATGCATTGCACAACCCTTGGGGTAATCGCGTGGGTTGGAAAAGGCCTTCACTGCATATCAAAGCGCATTTCTCCTGGTCCTGTGGAGAAAGGTCCATTTGCCAATAGCCACTGGCCAAGTCCATGGCTGAAAAGAAATTTGAGCCAGATAGTTGGGCCAGGGCATCATCAATGTGAGGGATAGGATAGCTATCCTTCTTTGTGAGGTTATTTAGCTTGCGGTAGTCCATGACTACCTGGTGACCTCCATCTTTCTTCTTAATTAACAACAGTGGGGAAGACCAAGGGCTTTGAGAGGGAACTAGTAACCCCGCATCCATAACTGTGTGAGTTCTGTCCTCATATGCTGTTCCTCCACCTTTGACTTGTGATATGGTTTTGACCAAATGGGATGGGCATCACCTACATCCATGGAGTGGCACCAGCCCTTCATATGGCCATAGTCATGAGCTGACTTGGAGAATATGTCGCTATAGTCATCAAGAAGATTATGAACTTTCTCTAGCTCAGTTGGGGTTAACTCATTCGAGATATGGACGTTTGGTAAGGTACACACCAGGTTGTCCGTTGGCAGGCCCAAATCTGCCATTGAGCTAATGGAGTGGATCTGTTCAACATCCTCCACAGGGATTAAAAATCCTCGGCCAACCTCTTGGTGTTTCCATATGATCATGTCCTTTGCGGTGAGGTTTCCCAACAGTAGAGTAATAGGTCGCTGATAGGCAGGGTCTAGTAGCCCAGGTAATACACGAGGCTCCAAAGGACTAAGGCCCTCAACACTTATGAGGTGCAACAAACAGTGGCGTGGGATTTGGAGTGATTTTCGTGTCAACCACTCGTTGTTCACCCGGCTTAATCACCACCTCATCTGCCACACAAAATGGAATACCATCGCTAGCCTCCACTGAATTGGGCAATTTCTTAGTGTTGCGCCCAGAGGTGACATAATGTAAAGGCAAAGCGGAAAAGGGGTATTCAACCAGGCAGGTGTAGTCATTCTTGATGAGTTCTTTGTTGGATAAGACTAACGGAACTTCATAGTTCATCAAAGATAGGAACCCTTGCTTCATGTTGATGATGCCTTCATACTCTATCATAAACTGGTACCTATGAGCATATCATAGGAGTTATTATCTAAGGCCACAGCGGGGGCCAATAGGATAAGCTTCCCAACGCGAATGGGAAGAGAGGAGTAAGCGCCAAGGGCGCGGGTATTGTTTGGGCCTGCAGTTCCAAACTCCTTGGCATAATCCAGGTCAGGCATCAGTTTAATCTTTTTCATCAGCCGTGATGAGATTACATTCACTGGGGAACCTGTATCCAAGATAGCCATCACCCAGACTTTGTGAACAACTACTTCAACCTTGGTAAGTGTGCTTCCAAAGTTGGCTGACAGCGCTAAGACCTCCTTGAGATGAAAAGTGGAGGTTAATTTGCGTGCAGTCTCAGGGTGAGTCTCCAGAATAGACTGCATGGTATGCCCTCGCTGTAAAGGGCGAATTAAGCTCGATAGGAGCTGATCAGCATCACTGGCTGTGTCAATAATTTCCATACAACCTATAACTTGGCGGAGGTAAGTATCCTCAGGTATGGTGGTTTCATCTACTCCTTCTGCATTTAGGTGATCAGGGACCTCCACTTCCGCGGGAGCTCCCAACAAGTAGTACCCAACGTCATTGTAACCCCCTCAGAGTCAGCCTCAGGGGTATTCTCAACCATGGGCAAGGTTGCAATTGAAGTGGGGGAGACAGCCACGAGAGGTGGGGTAATTAGCTTCGCTTTAACCGGCATTTTCACAACCCCAGTAGTTCTGGAGGATATACCCTTAGAGCGCGCACCTATTGGCTGAGCTGAAGGGGAAACCACAGTAGGGATCTCCGCTTTGCATGAATGAGGGATGTCCAGTTTTAAGTCACACTGAAGCAGCAGGTTTTGCAGAGAGAATAGGCACAGGTGGCCTCACCTCCAACGGTTCAATAGGCTGCAGCTCACCTAAAGGAATATGGGCGACATCTAACAAAGCCTCTTTTATATCACAGAAAGTTGTGAAGTGGCGTTTCACTGATATGATATGCCTGGCGAGAGAGGGTTGTGAAGCTAACCCTGTTAATATGGCGGCGATAGCATCATCCAGGGTAAGCAGGTTAGATGTAGCCAGCCTTTGAGCAGTGAGATAGAACCTCTCAGCAAAACTAAAGAGGGTTTCACCCTCATACATGGTAAGGCGCATAAAAGCCTGTTTTTCCCTGTGTAAGCTCTGCTTGGATCTGAATTCAGCCAAGAGGGCCTTCTTAACATCTGGCCAGGTGTGCTGAGGATCCAGGTGAGGGACGATCAACTCTTGGGCTTTGCAGCTTAAACAAGGAAGAATATACTGAACTTTATGTTTATCAGTGGCGCCATCCATCGCAGCTTCATAAATGTACAAAAAGGAAGCAATGCTCCCTTCACCCGGGATGTATCTGTCCTTTATGGGTAATTTGAATGGCAGTTGCTCTATCTTTTTGAGATGGGAGAAGAGCTGGCTAGTTGCTTCTCAAGATTAACTAATCGTGATTCAGTTGAAGAAGAACCAGAAGAGCTGCTCACGTTTACAGCCTCCATGTTATTAACTATGGTTTAGTGCACAGGCGTGCCCCTGTAGTGAGCACCAAATTGTCAAAATCCAGAAAGAAACTATGCTCGCTGGTGCTATGTGCCGCTGGATTTCCACAATGGAATATTTAAAATAAATAACAAACTCTTAATAATACTAAGATTTTACTTTTTAGTTTTTATTTTTTTCTAAGGCAAACTAGAGAAAGGCCCTTTTCTCTACTAGCATTCCTATTTTGAATAGTTCAAATTTCGAGATCATGAGCATTTGAGGCTAAAATATATAAAGCTGAGACATCTAAATTAGGAAATATAGGCTTTTGGTCTATCAAATTGAGTATAAATATTTATGCGGCAAAACTGACCCATGTGGTAAGGATTTATTAAATTGTATCCAATCACCAGTGGGTAAAATACTCTCACTTTGGGAGGGTTCAGATCTGAGTGGTAATGATTAGTTAATTTGCACCCAATTGTTGATGGGTAAAATCTTCTCACTTTGGGAGGATTCAGATCCGTGTGATAACGAACACCTCAAATTATGCTGAAAAGTTGGAGAAATCATATTTGCAGTACTTACCATATTACACCAATTTTGGGTATAGATTGTATTGTTCCAATGGATAGGATTCCATCAAGAATCCACTAAGGTCTTTTTGCCATTGGTATTCATATCATTGATAGCCACAATTTTATTCAAAGATCAGACTCCAACATTCTTTCTAAGAAATTGAGAAGGAGAATATCTGATAATGACCATTAGGTTCTTAATTCACATCTAAGGTGCATGATAATATAATAGATTAATATCTACTTGATTTTAGCTAAACTATTTAAATGTGGTACATTATTCTTCATGATGTTATAAACACTTTCAAAAAATCAGCAACGTTGATATTTTTAATATGTTAAAAATCTGGTTCTTAATTATAATTTTAATTTTTGCCTCATTCTTAAAAATTATATTGCCTAAGGTACTCAAAAAACTTATCTAGAGTTTAAAGTCTGAGAACAATTACAATCTGATATTGTTTTTTTAGTACTAGATGGTCCCAATAATACAATCTGATATTGTTGATGACATATACTTAAAGTCAAATCATATAAATTTACCCTAGAGCTTTTTATATATATGAGTGTTGCATACATCCCATAAATAACATGAAGTAATTCTAACAATTACCTCAGTAATCAAATCTAATTTCTACAATTAAATATTAGCCTTTTAATTTTTAGAAAATAAAGTATGTTGGGTTCTTAATAAAAAATCATGCACTATCTATAAAGTATTTTACCTTAGAAAAACTTAATTCAGCAATAAGTTTCAAATTTTTACTTTGTCAAGGAAAGATTGGGTTCCATATTTTGTATTTTAACATTCAAGTAAAACATATTATCAAGGAAAAACCACTATAAGGATTCAAAATTATTACGTTTTAGGAGATATATAATGAGATATTGGTTTAAGAACGTTCACAAAATTAAACAAATGCCTACTGTGGCATTTTTAATTTGTGATCAGAAGGACATTACTTTGAAAATTGGTCTCATGCTTTAAACCAGGGTTCAAAACCAATAGAGAATTAAAGTTTTATATATGGTTTAAATAAAGCATAAAGATCAAATCCTTCATAGAAGCTGTAAAAATATGCGCCTCAACTACATGAAACGTTAGAAAATTAATGTACAAAATTTGCTATAACTTAAACTGGTAATGTTTACCAAAAGGTTCTTATCTGATGATAGCTTATCTGATAGTACTAAGTTTCTATCCAATGGCAAGTTTAAAGCTTAAAACCCGTTTATATTGGCTCTACATATCATGAGCATAATCTAAGCTTGCATTTCTCATATATATATAGGTTTCTTTTAAACATGTGTCACACTTTTTTGTTTTCTATAATGATTGTTTTAACTTCTGAGTATATAAAAAAGATGCCCTAATGAATTCTCATCTTTGTTTTCTAGCTGAGATTAAATTTATCTCTGTTTTAAATGAAAAATAATAATTTAATTATTGGGTATGGCAGGTGTTGAGAATGACATAACAGTTAGGGATAATTCTTTTTATTTTACTGAGGTAAGCTGACCAGGGGATGGACATTACCAAATATAGGTAAAACTAAGGAAATAACTGACAAATATAAAATTGGGCACCCCAGGGTACTCAAGTTACCCCTGTTGCCAGCGGGACTGCCAGGTATGGGGGGTTGGTGCAGTACTCCAAGGGGGTTTCCCCTGTTATGGAACAGGTGTGAAGGAAAGGGTCTGTGTGGAGGAACCAGAGTGGGAACCATGATTCTATGAGCGCTTTTTGCCTTGGTCTCATATATCCATAGAGCCAGGCTTGGAAGTGCTCCAGTAATTTGACATGGAATCTGTTAATAACCCCATGAATGGTTGGGACCGTGCCCTTGAACGCATCTAATGCAATTGTGTGGATTGTCCATATTGCAATGGGTATTATTAGGGAATGGAGGGTAGATGTCAAGAGAGTGTCTGTATATCTCTCATTCCAAGCAAGGTGATGTGGGATGCAAACCCACATTTATAGGGAACTAGCCGTTAGGAGAATGGGAAGGAAGGCACCTCAAATGGTGCCTATGCCAAAGGTACCCCAGGCAAGGGTGTAAAGAGCAACATATAATACCAGGTAAGTAAGGAACAACATCGCTTGAGTGGACCCCAGAGGGGCATCCATAATCAAGTGTAGCTTGGCGTCAGGGGGCTTGGGTGCCTCAATCTGGAGGGGACCTGGGCGGCCCACAGGAGCCCCTGGGATTTTGGTAAATTGCAAGATAAGGTAGTGGCCCACATGGTTGGAGACCTCCCCAAAGAGGTCCACCACCAAGTTTGCCAGAGGAACTATTGGTAAAAAGTAAATTAATGGGGGAGTTTTATTTAAGTAAAGTCGACCAACAAGGGATGTTGGTCGCAAAAACATATTTAAAGTGGGCCAGGGAAATTCAGGTTCTGCGGAAGTGTGCCCAAGCCTTGACACTCCAATAAACAGATGCTTCCATCCATTTTATTAAAATACACCAAAAGTGACTTCACTCAAGTAATCAATTGAAGCCATATTTTACCCAAGCTCAAAATTTCATAACTTGAGTGGGACTTGAACCCTTGCTCTCCAATTAACCGAATTAAACCGGCTTCATTTATAATGTAAATCGTTTGTTTTAGTCCTGGGCCGAGATCAGAGGCTGGGCAATTTGCACCCCATTAGTATCAACCTGGGCATGCTTGGCTTGCACCCAGCGTTGATCTAAGGTGTGTTTCAGGTCAGGAAGAGCCTGAAGTTTCATCTTCTGGGCCTCCTGTCGCCCAGCCTTGTCTTTAGCATCTGTTCCTACTATAAAGTCATCCAACCATGACATTACCCTCTCCTCCTTCTTGGGCTCCACCCTTCCTCCAGGGGCGTTTACTAAGGAGAAGTTCTTATGTGCTGGTGTCAACTTCATAGCAGCAACGGCTGGCTTAGGCTGAGATCCTGCAGCCTCAGGAAAATGATTATGAAAAGATTCAATCAGCTCTTGGGCATGTACACAATCCTGTGCTGGCACCCAACTGTTCTCTGCTGCGTCAAACCCTTTCCTGGATACCAGGTACTCAAGGCGTCGCTTAACCCGGCAGGAGGCTACTATTTCCTCCACTTCCCATTCTGGTGCCCCATTCACAAGATAAGCCTTGGGAGTCACAGGAGGAGGGCCCTCAAACAATGTCAATATGCTTTCATGAAAGATGGAGAAGATCTGAAAGGCGGAGGGAAGATCCAACTGGTATGAGGCATGTCCCACCTTTATAACTACACGGTAAGGACCAATCCTCTTTGGACCCAGCTTTTTGCATGGCTGCTTGATAGGGATGTTGCGAGCATCCAGCATCACGAGATCCCCTTCCCTGTATGCTGGACCCACTTGGCGCTTTCCATCGGCATTCTCCTTATAAACCAGCATAGCCGCCTCCAAACTTGTAGACACCCCTTGATGGACCTTCTTGAGAGTCTTAGAAAAGTCCAGCACCGCTTCCATTTTGGAACCACAGCTGGGCTCCATGCTAAAAGCAGGGTTAAAGCCATGGTTGCAAAAAAAGGGTGAACAACTGATTGATGAATGCAAAGAGTTGTTGTAACTAAACTGGGCCATGAGAAAGGTGAGGAACACAATCTGAATGGTCTGCAGTGGTGTAACAACGCAGAAATTGTTCCAAGCACTGGTTCACTCGCTCAGTCTGCCCATCTGATTGGGGGTGATAAGCAGTTGACTGGCAGGGGCGAATCTGAAGAGTTTTACACAACTCTTCCCAAAAGTTGGAGGTGAACTGGGGTCCCTGGTCACTAATGATTTCTTGAGGAACTCCATGAAGAGCAAATACATGGGCGATGAAGAGCCTGGCCATTTCAGCAGCAGTTATAGTTGTTCTGCAAGGAATAAAGTGGGTGAACTTTGTAAAGTGGTCCACCACCATGATTGCATCCTACCCCTCTGAAACGGGTAACTCCACAATGAAATCCACTGATAGGGAAGTCCAGGGCCCTTCAGCCTTTTGGACTGGTACCAGCAACCCTGCTAAAGGTTGCCGATTGGGTTTCATTTGATTGCAGATTAGGCACTCTTTACAGTACCGCCCTACCTGAACAGGCAAGCCCTTCCAGTTGTAAGTGTGTCATATCAGCTCCAAGGTCTTTGCTTTCCCAAGATGACTAACAGTGATTCCGTCATGATGGTCC
>JAKSZP010015252.1:0-29768 GCA_022478985.1 Massospora cicadina | reverse complement strand
AGCCTTCATTTACTATTATTGTGTATGGGTAATTCACTGTATGCTCATTGCCAAGGTTTTGAGCAATGAGCGCCCCCAACACAAATGTTTGGTATTGAAGACCATTCAGACTATTTCTGATCAGCTCCATTGGATCTCGAAAATTTTGCACCTAATCCCCAGGTGTTATAAAGCCACATGTTTGGCTTTCCCCACTGGATCGCTCATTGCATGCAATGAAGATACTGATTGACTGAGAATCAAATGTCCTGTAAGCCCACCAATGCTAGAACCATGGCTAGTGATGGCAATCACCAATCAGCAATGGTTGGAGGTGCTAGATCTCTAGCAGCCTGAAACCCCGGTCCTTTTTACCCTTGGCCAAATCGCCTGTATTCCACCCTCCCCTCTTACTTTCCCTTAAATTTCTATTTTAATAAAGTATGGAGTTTTAAAAAAATCTAGCATAATCAGCTCAGCTTTTGGCTCTAAACTTCAACTCTATAAAAGGTCAGTTGTTTGAATCCTGGCGTAATCTATATATATAAAAGCAAATGTGTATGTGTGTGTGCACGATGCCCAGCCAAAACTAGAGCATGTAGAGCTCTGAAAATTTGGCTATAGGTGGACGGGAGGGGGTCCGTGTGCACCTTGAAGCCCAATTTTTAATTTTCATAGTAAAATAAAAGTTTTATATGTAACAAGTGAAAATTTTATATGTTTTTAATGGAAATCGTATAACGTTACGGCTGAGCAGTTAGATATTCGATTTTAAATGGTTTTGGTGAGCAGTTGGTGGTTTTGGGGTTGATTAATAAGCTTAACGGTTTTAATAAGCAGTTCGTGATTGGTTAGTTCGATACGTTAATTGGTTTTGGTAAGTTGTTAGTGGTTTTTGGTTGTTGGTTGATTTAAGTTCAATTGGTTTTGGCTGGGTGGTGCTTTTGATTGCTTCGATGGGCTCAATGGTTTCAGGTAAGTGGTTGATGTTTTAATTAATTCGATAAGTTTATTGTTTGGTTGAGTAGTTGGTAATTTCATATTTAATCAATATAATTTGATTTCTTAATTTTATCGGTAGCCATCTATCAATATAAAAAGAATAGATTAGGATCATCTGGTAGATTTTAAGCCCACAAACAAATCTGTTTAAACTGGGTATCAACTAGGATTTGCTTAAACTTTAAACAAAGCATCATTCTGCTTATTTGTTTATATATAAGATGCACTATCTCATGAGCAAATAACCAAAAATCACCAAACTTGGCACAAGTATTCTATAAAGTTTGGGAATGGAATACTATGTAATTGTTTTTAATATCTACTTAAATTTCACTGACATACTCACTGACTGACTGACGTCTGAAACCTTCGAGTCTGATAGGTCAATCTATTTGGGTGAGTGGGTGAGAATTGGCAAATAAGATCGAATCTGAAATTATCGACCCTGATGGGTTCAAGCTATTTGGGTGAGTGGGCGAGAATTCGTGAATATCATTTAATAATATACCAAATTGCTCACCTGAAACTCAACAAAAATCAGTATTAGAGTTTAAGTAGATTAAGTAGCTAGGATAATCAGCTCACCAGCCACGAGGGCAACAGTGAAGCTGTTAGTCCGAGTGGCTCGAGAGTAGTGCTGGCACAGCCTATAGGCTACAATGTAAGCTTATCATTTGATAAACTAAATACTTTAGCTAAGCACGGGTATCCGGATGTTAGGTTTATATATTTTAAAAACCTGCCTAATTTGGTTCCCCTAATTAATAAAATAATTTTGGCAAGTTAAGTAGAAGTTGATTTAGCAGTTTGGAAGATATGTCACAATGATTTTAAGTATAAAAATGTTTCGGGTAGCAGTTTGGTGTTATTTGATTGATTCGAAGGGGTTTTTGTTTGGCCGAGTGGTTAATGGCTTTTGGTCGAATCGATAGGACATAGTTTAGTTTTGAGTGGTGATTAGTTATTGGTTGTTTTGATAAGTTCAGTAGGTTTAGCTGAATGGTTGGTGGTTTTTGGTTGATTCGATTGAGCAATTAGTTTTGGCTGAGTGGTTTTGTTTATCTATAATATAAAATCTAAATTGATAAATTGAAAGTCTGAAATTTTATAGACACTGTAGCGAAGCACAGGTAAATCGGCTAGTTTTAAATATAGAAATGTTTCGGGTAGCAGTTTGGTGTTATTTGATTGATTCGATAGGTTATTTTGTTTGACCGAGTGGTTGATAGCTTTTGGTCGAATCAATAGGACACAGTTTAGCTTTGAGGGGATTAGTTATTGGTTGATTTGATAAGTTCAGTTAAGTTTAGCTGAGTAGTTGGTGGTTTTTGGTTGATTCGATTGAGCAATAAAATTTGGCTGAGTGGCTATTGTTTATTTATAGTATAATATATATAAAATTTAAATATCTGAAATTCTAAAGATGCCGTAGTGAAGCACGGGTAACTCCGCTAGTTTATCTATATAATACAACTAGCGGAGTTACCTGTGCTTCGCTACGGTGTCTATAGAATTTCAGGCGATTCGAATTAATTAATTAGATTTTATATATAGTTAAGCAATAACTACTCGGCCAAATCTAATTGCTCAATCGAAGCAACCAAAACCACCAACCACTCAGCTAAACTAACTGAACTTATAAAATCAACCACTAACTAATCACCCCTCAAAACTAAACTGTGTCCTATTGATTTGAACAAAAGCCATCAACCACTCAGCCAAACAAAATAAACCTATCAAATCAATCAGATTCTAAATTATTTTAGTTTTTATATTGGTAGATAGTTATCAATAAGTTCAGAAACCATTAAACCTATTAAAAATTCAAACCTCCAACCACTTAGCTAAAATCAATTAAGCCTGCCAAATTAACTAAACCATCAATCACTTACCTGAAACTATTGAGCCTATCGAATCAACCAAAAAATAAACCACTACTCAGCAAAAACCAATAACGGAACTTACAACAGCCAAAACCTACCAACCCCTTATCAAAAACCTATGAAAAAATCGAAAATTAAATGAATATGAAAATACCCAGCCAAATTGCTATATAAAATATTAGAAATATATGCTCTAGATCTTAAATAGAACTGATATTTAAATTTATATGATTATTTTAAATAATTACATATTGGCATTCCGTTCCCAAACTTTGTAGAATACTTGTGCCAAGCCTCCCCGAGTTCGATTCCGGTAATGGACTTTGGGTAGGGGAAGACTATGACTCTGTTGGCGTTGCGCACCAATGCCCCGAACCGAGATAGCGAATAGAAAAGGCGGTCCATGGAGTTCCTGGCCTATCATACGCCGCGCATGGAGGTTTTCCGGATTTTATCCTCCTTTCCCATTCATTCGATTTCCCCTCAAATCGATGCGGTATCATCCCCAGGTCGGCCCACCTCGAATAAAATTCAAGTTTGGTGATTTTTGGTCATTTGCTCGAGATAATGCATCCGGTATAAATAAATAAACAGAATGATAGTTTTGTAAAGTAAAGTTTGGCTAATTCTTGTTGATATCCAGTTTAGCACAGATTTGTTTTTGGGCTTTTAGTTTACCTGATAATCCTAATTAATCTATTTTATATTTGTGGATGGTTATCGATAATATTAAAAAATCAAATTATATTGAAACAATATAAAATTATCAACCATTCAGCCATACCCAATTAAACCTATCGAATTAACTAAACCACTTAGCTAAAACCATTAGATTAAAAATCAACCAATCACCAACCGCTTCGTAACCAAAGCTAAATGTATCGAAACAACCAAAATCACCAACCACTTCCAAAACCAATTGACTTATCAAATCAAACAATCACTAACTTTATTTAACCGTTAAGCCTATTAATCAGCCCTAAACCACCAACCGCTCGACTAAACCATTTAAACTATCGAATCAACCAAATATCAAACTTCTCGGCCGTAACAATATACCGATTTCCATTAAAAACATATAAAAATTTTAACTTGTTACATATAAAACTTTTATTTTACTATAAAAATTAAAATTGGGCTTCGAGGTGCACACGGACCCCCTCCCGTCTACCTATAGCCAAATTTTCAGAGCTCTACACGCTCTAGTTTTGGCTGGGCATCACACACACACAAACACACGCGCACACATTTGCTTTTATATATATAGATAATATTAGATGGAATGTTTTTTTGTTCTAAGGTATTACTAAGTGAATGAAAATATATAAAGCATTGTTTATCTTTATATTGTGAGTTTTTGCCTTGTAAAGTATCTCAAATAATCCCATGAGGTCTAATAAAATTTATCAAGTAAATTTGAATGAAAAAGTTTATAAAACGTTAAGTAGGTGAACCGAGATTTTAACACTTTCAAATAGTTATACAATTATTACTACCATAAAGGTTCCAAATTGTGAGAAACTTTACAACGGCTAATGCTATATGAACTACGGTTTTCAATATTTTGGGATATTGGGTTTTACTAAATCTTGTATGCCGTGTAGGGACCTAGGGGGATTTGGTGGGCAGTCCACATGTCTATGGAATATATGGATAACATAAAGGTAAGATAATTTAAAAAATTTAAAAATGAACTTTATTATAATTTTGTTAGAACTTAAAAATAGAAAGATTGGGTTTTACAGTCATTGGGAGTAGCTGAAACGCTTACCTTGAAAAATAGATTTAAACAAGGAAAAGTGTTAGCGATGTGTAAAGATTAACCTTGCACGTTTATTTTGTGACACTCCTATTCATTTTTATATGGATACAGATTGATACGGCTTAATTGATGATAGTTTGGTAGAGGAATCTGTTGAGGGTCTTCAAATTATATTTACTATAAGGTAAACTTATAAGGCTATGGAATTTCTTTTAGATAGGGCTGAGTCTTCTTAAAATTTTAAGTTGATTAATTGATTTTTGAAAAGTAATATGATTTCTTCTACTTAAAAGGGTGTAAAATTTTAAGCTTAATAGAGATAATATTATTATTAAAGATAATAATAAAGATAGTGATATTTACCTAGGGTTGAGAACCAAATAAGCTAAAAAACCAGACAAAAGAATTCAACAAGTGCCTCTTAATAAAAACAAAGATATCTTCAAGGTTACTGATAGGAAATAATTATAGTTCTATCTGTCAAGAAAGGTATCCCTGAGACTCAACAGAAGAAGATCAACTTAAAGTTTCACTAAAATCCTCAAGTCCATAAGATATAAGATATAAGATAATTGAAAGGGGTCAAGTTTAAAAATCATAAAATTGTTAACTTTGAAGTACTTCTGTCTTAAGTAAATCTATATAACTAATTGGCTCTTGGTATTCATTTATATTGTTATAGAAAATGACATACTTTCTATATAAATTGGAGAAGCAAGTGAAGGAAATTTATAAAAAAAGTCAATCAGGGTCAATATTTCTAACCTTAATTCACTATTAACCAAATAAGATAAATCCTGTCATGAAAATGGCTGATAAGAATGAAAACTAGACTTCCAGTCTGCATTTGTTAGAACCCAGTAGAGAGCATGGAACACCAAAGGCAAAGCTGTCCAAAAAATTCTGATGAGAGAAATTATGAGATTTAAGTGTGTGAAGTAAAAATTTATAAACATATCAAAGGCCCCCATGACAAGCCAAATAGCTGCAATGAGGAAACTGCAGAAAATTTAGGGGAAGCCCCCAGGGCAGAAGAGAAGGGGAAATGATGACTCCTCCAGGTTCCACAGTTGCTGGCCTTTTTTAAAGTGCAGTCACACACCTAGTATTAAACTTAAGGCAACATTGTTTGCCAGGCCAACCCATTTAAGGTAAATTCTTTGTTTAAATAGGAATAATAGATTGGCTCATGAGGATGCTTGTTAATGAAGTCAGGCACAAAGTATCAATTTAAGTCTAATTGCAATGTTGGGGTTATCAACAAAGATGGGGCGTTGTATTGGATTGTGCAGCTATATGGTGGCATGGACCAATAGAAAATAATGCTCTGGATTTGCCAGTTACTCAGTATCACCTGTGTATTGACCATTCGGGTGCACCTCACTTGATCACGGTGCTTCAAAGATGGATTAGCAAGATGTGAGCTAACTTTGGATTGCACCAAGTTATTGGAAGATCAGTGGGAACTCAAGCCATTAGGGTGCACAGTTTTCACTACAAATTGTAAGTGTTAGTTTATGGCATACAATCTCATGAGATTAAAAAACATGACTAGTTGATGGATAAATAGATCAGAGGACCCTCTCAAGAATCATAATCAGTACAATGAAAATATTGGAATGTTTATTAAATTAATTCTAGAAATAAGAGTAATGGTGCACTTGAAACAATGTATGTGGATAAACAGGAGGGAGAACGCCGGTTTTTTATTAAGTTAAGAGAATGAATGAACTGGCAATATAACCTATAGCAGATGTGAACTTATTGGGGGAGAATCAGTGGGCCTGATTTAATGCCATGGACCTAGGACCCATAAGCATGCAATGATTGGTTGATTTAGGGGGGGGTACTTTGGTATAGGCAGGTGAAAAATATAATTTTTTGAATCTGAACTTAATGGTATGATGAGGAGTTCATATCAGAAGGGCCAGTTTCATGCTGATCTTTTTTGACTAGGAGATTTTTGGGATTATCTCAAGAATGGATTAAATGATCTAGGATACTGATCCAGGATCTTTTAGACCTGATATGACCTGATCCAGTTGAATCAATCCATTCTGACCTGCTTGATCTAGAAGGGAGTTTAGTCATTTTTGACTTTATTTGACTAAAATGGCCATGGGTGGGGTGGTACCCAGGGTACTATTAAAGGGCCCTGTACTGTACCACCTCCCTGAAAAGCCATTATATCATCTCAAAAAGGGAAGATTAAAAAAGGATGCAGAAAGGGATGATCCTTGAGGGGAGGCAGTAATCAATTGTTCACTCAACACATAAGTCAAGTCACACTTTTAGAATAAAGTGGCAGCTTAGGGCCTGGGACCCCTCTTGCATATGCAAGGGTGCTTATTTTGGTCCATGCAGAGGGTCTGAGCCTCAGAACTTACTTTAATATTTCCTTTCAAGATGAGAAGTAACCTGTTTTTTATGACTTGGATTAGGGTATAATTTTATGCCTTTTTGAGAGCTTGAGGTTGATAATACATAAAAACTTCTAAGTGAGCAAAGGGCAATGGAGTGGGATTTGTGGAGCGCAATTTCCAAGTCCTTCCAGAGTTGTGGCAGTAGTAGATTCCGCTGATTTTTACAACAGGTTGGTGATGTAGTTGAGTAATTAAAGGATCTTTGTTTTGTTAGTCCATAGTTTGTTGTCAGTCATCCTGGGTAATTTATTGAAATAGATGCCAGAAAAAAGTGTTTATATTTTTTTGAAATAAATAAATGCAAAGAAAACTTGAATTCTATAAACTAGTATTTTATTGATAAATTAATGAGGGATTTTCATACTCATTTTTGGAAGATTTTTGGGGCATAGAATACTTTAAAATACTTGGCAGAACTCAATATAAAATAAATGCTTATCTGATAGATAAATTAATGATTTGCAAGTATTGGTGAATTACTAAGCATGTGAAAATTCTTTATTTATTTTATATTAGTTAATTTGAGATGGTTGCTGTTGATGGTACACTGATAAAGCACTATAAATGGTGTTTCTAGGCTGTAAGTCATTAAAGGATTACTTTAGTAACTCTGTACAGCCCTCTGAACTGAGAGTGAGTCTTCTTAAAGCAAGATTCATAAGTTTATTCTTGTATAGGAGGACAAGATCACCCACTGTAAAGACTTGGAGGGTTTGAAAGATTTATTATAATTGCTTTTTATTTAATGGGCATAACTCTGTACCAGTTATTCAGGGCAGATTGTCTGAATCAGCATGTTGATGGAAGATGACTGTTGAGTTGCTTAGACAGCATGTTGGGCTGTAATTTACTCTAAACAATAACTTGCATGATGTATACTTGGTAGTGCTGGGGATCTTTGTTTGAAATAACTATAGAATGGCTGTAAGCATTTTAGGCCATTTGTTAAGGTTATTAGGGAACCTCTATTACAGGGAGTGCATCAGTGTTTAATTCATCCATTTAGTCAAACTGTCACAATGAGTGTTGTAAGCTGCCATTGTGGAGTGCTGGGTGAATACCTGGGTCTTTGTTCCCTTGATCAACTTATTATTAAAATAAGTTCCCCTGTCAGTCAATATAAGGTGGGGCAGTCTATAGATGTTAAGTATCTATTCATATAGAAAGTTTGCTGTGGTGGCTTTGTAAGCCTAAGGAACTGCCTTGGCAACAGGAAGCGGCTGAATTATCTGGTGGCTATTAAGGTATTTTTTGTCCCATCAGTTGTAACTCTCAGGGGTTTCATGAAGTTAATGCCCCACATTTCATATATATTCCAAGTGTCTTAAGCTCCAAAATTTCCATCGTTGTCATGGGCTTCTTTCATATGCTGCATGCGTTTATTTCTTGTGATTGCCTATGAAACTGAGAAGCGGTGCATACATACAGATAACCTTTAAAGATTATAAAATTCAAGCAACAGTTTTAACAAAGGTATATCCTAAATATACTTTAGCACTTAAAAGTCTTTCAAAAACTTCCATGTCTATAAAATCTCCTTGTTGAGACTGAATCCCCCATATGGAAGATTGCTAGCCCTGCTGGGCTTTTGTGAACTTGTGATAACCTATCTGCCACCATGTTGAGCGATCCAGGAAGATGCAAAAATTCATGTCAACCTCCATCAATTTATGTTTCCAGCTACTTAGAATTTATTTAGTATTAGGCTATATAGAAGATAGCTCACTGCCAATTTGTTTGTAAATGTATGCTGATCCTCCAGTACAATAGGTAGAAATTTAAATTTGTAAAGAATAAACACTACCCTCATAGTTTCTTTAATATGTCAAGTAGTTGTATTCCAATGGTTTAATTTTTTTGAAAACAATCTGACTGATAAGTACTTGTTATCCAATAAATATTTAATCATGTCCCTGAAAGCTAATTTGATAGCATCCATGAACACCTAGAACTCCTTTTTTTTTAGTACCAGATGGTCCCAACCCACCTAGAACTCCTTTTTAAAGCCAAATAAGATCATAATGTGAGTTTGAACTAAGGCATTACTTAAGCTGACAAAACTCTGATGGGCAGTGTTATAAAATTGGCTGCATTCAAGAGATACATCAGAGGATTTTGCACAGGGTTCAACCCAATAAGCAATTAGGACCAATGATGTCATGATTGTCATCCCTAAAATAACAGAATAAACTTAAAATAAATATAAAGCACTCACTTCCACAACTCTCCTTTATTTAATATATTCTTTACAGCAGATTCTCGCTGTTCTGCTCACTCTAATCTACTAAAAACCTCCTCCTCTTAATCATCTCATCTTACCTAAATTGTAGCAACTTTGGATGCTACCACTTCCATGGCTTAGTAATTTAATTCTCCATATCTCATTGGTTCCATCAATTCTTCATTCATTAATTTCACAATTGCCTAATTTGAGGTGATTTCCCAACAGCCCAATATCGCCTCACCTTGAGGCACTCAAATAATTATTACTTTTATTAAACTCAAAGGATCCTACCCATCCCACCATAATGACTTAGGATTATTGTCCAGTCATATAAGAATTGCAACATTACAACCCCTCTGACTGGATGATAAGGCTCCTATTGCTTATATGCCTGGAGGAACTTTGCATGCACTCAGTTGATGATCTTACCGCTAGCAGGGTCCTTGATAGTATATTGTCCACCCCAGTATTCTCAATAACTTTGAATGGCCCAATCCAGATACTGGCCAACTTGTGTTTATGCCCAAAACTGTGTTGATTGTGGAATAGGACCATGTCCCCATCTTTGAACTGTGCTAATCCGCTACGCCATACCTGCTAAGCAGCTTGGGTCTTAATCATCAAGGCTAAAATGAACGAGTATGCTTTGGTTTGAAATTTGATTAAGGTGTCAGCTAGAGCCTCAAATAACGTTGGGGATCCATTCTGCCAGTATCTTCTACACAGGATTATAGTAGCACCAGAAAAGGCAGGGTGTCAGCCATATAATAATTGAAAGGGACTCTTCCCCGTGGCCAAATAATAATTAATATTATAAGCAAAGATGGCAGTAGAAAAAAGGGAGCTCCAATCTGAGGGCCAATCCGCTACTAATTTATGGAGTATGTTCACTATAGTCCCATTGACCTGCTCCACCATTCCATTAGATTTGGGGTGGTATAGGGTTGTCAAAACCCCTCAGATGGCCATTAGCTCATTAAGCTTTGGAAGAATGTAGGAAGTGAAGTTAGTTCCATTATCAGTAAGGAGGAACTGAGGGCAGCTATGACGCTGAATAATGCATTCCATTATGAATTTGGCCACTGTGACCGCCCCTAAGTCTCATATCTCCCTGGCTTCAACCCACTGGGTTAAGTGGTCAATTGCCACCAAAATGTACTTGGACCAATTAGCTCCCATTGGCAGGGGGCTGACAATATTTAGGGAAACTGTATGTTAAGCAAAGTGTGGTTTCACTAACTGGTATGAGGTCTTCTGGCAGAACGGCTTTTCCACTTGGCATTGGTGGCAGGAGGAGATAGTATCAAGCACATCAAAGTTCATGCTCTAACAGTAATACTGAGGCTGCAATAATTTTAATGTCTTGCGCACGCCACCATGTCCAATGGCCCTATGTGCGCTCATGATAACAGTTGGGTAGGCGGAAGGTCTTGGGATATTCACAGTAGTGTCCCCTATCCGCTTAAAAAATTCCCCATTTTTCTGGAACATATTGGCCCTTATCACATCCAGTACCTTGATGACTGGAGGTGGTTCATTGTTGTACTTGCCGCTAAGCATCTTATTGAACATTATATCACTCAGATCCACCATAACTGCAATTGTGGGTAGTTTTGATAAGCAATCAGCATTTTGGTGTTTTGCTCCAGGTCAGTGAAGAATTAAAAAATTGTATGCCTGCAGTTTAAGAGCCCATCGGGCCAGACACCCTTCAGGCTCTTTAAAATTCTGTAACCAGCGTAACAAGGCATGATCCATTACAACTTTAAATTTAACCCCATGCAAATACACCCAAAATTGCTTATAGGTGTAGATCACCACCAAGCACTCACGCTTGGTCATAGTATAATTGCATTTGTGGCTGTTCAAACTACAACTACAGTATGCTATTGGGTGCTCTTCTCCTTTCTCATCTTTTTGGGATAGGAATTCCCCCTCAGCAAAAAGGGATGCATCCATCTGAACAATGAACTCTTTTTCAAAATTGGGATAGTGTAACACTGGCGCACTGGTTAACGCCGTTTGAAGCATATCAAAAGCGCGTTGCTGATGTTCCATCCATTTAAACATAGTGTCCTTTCTTAATAACTCAAATAGTGGGCCCCCAATACAGCTGAAGTTAGGGATGAAGCGCTGGTAATATCTGACCATTCCCAAAAAGACCTGTATATCCCACTTGCTGTTGGGTGGAGTCATTTTTCAAATAGCTTCCACCTTGGCTGGTTGAGGTCTCAGCCCTGTGGCATCAACCATGAACCCCAGGTACTCCAGCTGGCCCTTAAAGAAGTGGCATTTCCTGGGTTTGATATTGATGTTGGCCTCAGTGAGCCGGCGGAATACAGCTTCTAAATGGTTGAGGTGTTCAGAGAAGGTTTGGGAGAAAACATTAGTGTTGTCAAGGTATACAAGGATGCACTACAGCTTTAGATCCCTAAGAATAGTGTCCATCGCCCATTGAAATGTAGCTGGGGCATTACACAGCCCTTGTGGCATCCAAGTTGGTTTGAAAAGACCTTTGGATGTGATTACAGCGCACTTCTCCTGCTCCACTGGTGGCAACTCAATTTGCCAGTAGCCTGAGATCAGGTCCATAGGTGAGAAGAAAAGAGCTCCCCTTAGCCAATCCAAAGCATCATCAATCTGCAGTAAGGAATATGAGTCCTTTTTGGTGATGCTGTTGAGCTTCCAGTAGTCAATTACTACACGATTAGTACCATCCTTCTTTTTTACAATAATAACAGGAGAAGCCCATAGACTCTTCAACGGTTCAAGCATCCCTTGCACTAATAGCTTGTCAAAATCCTCAGTTACTACTTTTTCCACCACCTTTTATTGGCGGATTGGCCTTGACTTTATGGGAGGATGGTCTCCAGTGTCCAGCCTATGAACCACCCCCCGCGTGCATCCTAAATCATGGTCGTTGACAGCAAAAATCTCTTTATCTTTTTAAAATAAAGTGATTATCCTATCCTTCTGTGGTTCCAATAGCCCCATTAATTCATCACACAATACAACTGCCATTACACTGAGCTGTGGTTTGAAAGCAGACCAAATTCCTTCAGCGACTAAAATTCATGAACTAAAAGAACCTCCTCAATGGGGATTAAGTGTAAATATGCCACTATTTGGTGGCGGCGGATTTGCAGTAATACCATTTTTAGATTTGCAGGCAAAATTTTGATCTCCCCCTGCCCTGGTAATATAATGCCTGGGTCCATGTGGGGCTCAAACCATGATTGCTGATATGGCCCAATAACCTCCCCATAGAGTCCATCTGGGACTTCAATTAATAATTCAGTGTTCACTATAACTTGATGTCCAGATGGAATAGATATAGGTCTGGCAGCTCTGAGCGGCAGCCCTTTATATTCATAAATCTGTTGAGGAAGAGCCTGAGTTTTTCCTTTAACCAACGGTAGTGCACAGGGATCACTCCATCACTATAAGCTAGATTGATATTCCCCATATGCACTGGATCATTTGGCACTCCGCTAGAGGTGAAGTGAATTGGGATTCGCTGACCCAATATCTCAAAAGTCTCGTCTGTCATATCAATGAAAACCCCATAGTGTCACAAGAAGGCAGTTCCAATTAACAGATCATAATTGCTATTTGGTAACACTATAGCTGGAGCTACCATGACAATAGAACCAAACTGAAGCGGAAGCGCACTGTATGCTCCCTCAGAGACCGTATTTTCCGCTCCAGCAGTGCTGTATACCATCTGGTGTTTCACATCCAGTTTTAATGTCAACCTGGCCACCAAATTTGGTGGAGACTATATTGATGAGGGCACCGGTATCTATGATGGCATAGACTTGGGTCTTAGCTACAACCAGGTCACAGTAAGTATACTTGGATTAAGATGCATCTCAACTGTTTATAACATGGACATTTAAGGAATCTCTGTTTCCAAGGAAACACGCAATCCCCTCACCAATTCTTGGGTATTGTTTTATAATAGTGTTTACCAGAAGAGCAACGCTTACTGCTTTCAAGAAAGGTGCATCTGAGGAGGGGTCTAACTTTTCAGGGGAAACTTGGTTAAACATTTGGCAAGCATATGGCTCAACCTGCATCTTGGACCCTCTTCTGCCATAGCCGCAGACTGCACTCATGTCAAAGCATTCACCCCCCAATTGACTGCTGATATAATACTGCCTCATTGTGCAAGGAAACTTCCGCTGAATATTCTAAATTGGGTTTATGTGGGACGTTTGGGTTTGGTATAGCAAATAGAGATTCCCTTCTCTACTCCGCTCTGACTTTTCCTTGGCTGTACTGTTCCAGCTGTACACAAGAGACCAGTTGATTAGGGCACTATCGTGCCAGATGCCCCTGTCAACTGCGTTTGAAACAGCTGACCTCATAGGGACCACATCCCTGATTAATGTAAAACAAGACACGTCAAGAGTTGGGCTGGAAGTGATCAGCATAAACAGGTTTAGGGCGATAGTTGGGCCAGGGACGATAAGCAGGTTTGGGGTGAATGTTTAACTGCTGATGATAACTTGGTGGAATCTGAACTGGACTGACAAAGTTCCCCAAGTAAGTTGATTTGACATTTATAGCAGAAGGATTCCGCTCGGTATTAGGTGGAGAGAAGTTGGCTGAAATATGGTGCAAAAACTGAATAATTTTAAGCAAAGGTACATATTCATCCAACAGTGGGATCATAACGTTATGTAACCCATGGTATGGCTTCACAGCAGAAGTCATCACAATACACACGTCAGATTTGGATAAAATTCTGGCCCCAATTAGCATATGAGCTTCCACCATAAATCGCTCAGCAAACGCGGTGAGGGTCTCATTCCACTGAAACCTGATAGTCAAAAATTTGGCCTTTCGCTGTGACGTTTTTGCAGTTCCAACTGAACAACTGCAGCACCATCTCTTTGACTTCTTGGTATGTAATGGAACTGCCTGAAAGGTAACAGACGACTTGATCAGCACTTCCAACATCCAAAGAAGAAATCAACAGTTTCGCTCTCCATTGATCTGAGACTCCTTCAGTTGCAATTTCAAATTTCTTAAAGAACCCATAAATATTTCCTTCACGATTGAATGGAGGCAGCTTATTGCAGCAAACCTCCTGGAGCAGCTCATCTAGTTTTTTAAGCACAGCGTCTAACGCCAATTTCAGCTCTGCATAGGCAACTGACCCAGAGTGTTAGGTAGAATTTTATCAAAACAATATGAATGCAACATAGATGGCAACTGGGTTTTTATCATTCTTATAATTGATCAATGGGCCCCCTGTAGTGAGCACCACTGTTATAAAATTGGTGGTATCAAGAGATACGCTGAAGGATTTTTCACAGGGTTCAATCCACTGATCAATTAGGATCAATGATGTGATGATCGTCATCATTGAAATAACAGAATAAACTTAAAACAAAAATGGAGCACTCGCTCCTACAACTCTCCATTATTTAATATGTTTAATACAGCGGATTCTCGCTGTTCCACTCACTTTAATCTACTAACAACCTCCTCCTTCTAATCATATCATCTCGCTTATATTGTAGTGACTTTGGATGCTACTGCTTCCATGGCTTAGTAATTTAATTTGCCATATCTCATTGATTCTGTCAATTCTTCATTTGTTAATTTCACAATCGCCTAATTCAAGGCGATTTCCCAACAACCCAATATCGCCTCATCTCAAGGCGCTCTAATAATCATTACTCATTTTAAGCTTGGCAGATCCTACCAATTCTGCCATAATGACTTAGGGATTATTGTCCAGTCATATCAGAATTGCAACAGGAAGTGTTAAGGAAGTTCCAAAATTTCTTTCTGGAGTCAGTATAGTAGGGCAACTACCTTACTAAAATTGTAATAAAGGCTTGGTAGTAGTTATAAGTTCCAAAAAAACTCAAAAACTTAGTTGTATTGTTCAAGTTGGCCATGTGTAAATTGTTTCCACATTAAAGGATTGGTGTGCTTTCCTTTTTAAAGATGATGTGTCCTAGCAGCTTCAGCTTATTAGAAAAGAGCATTAGTTTAACTCATTAGTTCTAAGGTTTTTTTTCTTTAATCCGCTGGAGTACTGCTCCTAGATCCTGGATTTGTTAATAAAAATTGGCGGAAAGATGATAATTTCATTGAGGTAGTTAGTTACAAACCAAATTCGTTAATCCCTAGAATAATTTGTCAATACCTTCTTTGACTGCTATAAATGCTCTGGTAAGCCCAAAAAGTATTCAGGTTTATTCAAAGTGTTTAAAATCTGGGTAAACACTTATTTGGACTAGATTGTTATTCCATTTCTTGTTTTTATTAATCAGAGAGTAATTTAAAGTTGCTGCAATGCTGTGCGCCCCCATGATATAAAGAATATCTACATCAGTGGATTTGTGTATGCATTTTTTAGTTAATCTGTTCAGCGTCATTTAGTCAATGCACAACTAGATTTTTCCATTCATGAGTGCAACTACAATGGGAAATGCCCACGGAGTTTGGGAGGGGTGGATGAGGCCACTGGACAGCTCCTAATTAATTTCCACATCAAAACTTTTCCTAGGCCTAAGGCATGTGGTAGGGTTGTCTGGCAATGAAAATTAGCATCAGCAATGTTAATATGGTGGGAACTTAGGGTTGAGAGGGAATGTCATCACTTTTTAGCAGAAAAGCATTGAAAATTGTTTAAAAGCTGCGGTAACATCTCCCTTTGTTATCTATCTAATTGGGTTATAGCATTAGTATTTTCTGTTAACTTATTGCAAAAATAGGTAAACAGTTGCATGGGGGCATTAGATGGCTTATTTGGGTTAATAAAAGCAATTTCAGGGGTTTCATTCCTTTTTCTGCTTGCATGAACTATTGATCCAATCAAAATTGCATAAATCCAAATCCCTTTAAGGCCTATCAGAATTTCACAACTGGAAGAGTTTGTGGTCAAAAACAAAACACATCATTATAGTAGATTCTACCTGCTATCTCTACTGGGTGGTATCAAACGTGATCACAGCAAGCTTGCTGAGTTCCCTCAAACCATCAGGAAAACAATGTTGCTTTAGAAAATGTTTTTATGGCCAATGTTCAAAAGGTACTTCTTGGTCACAATATTCTCTGAAAAGTCATGTATAGGAGGATGATAATAATGCATACAAAAAGAGCCCTATAGTGCAGGGAGCTTTTACGTTGGTGAGTAGAGGTTTTTTTTTGGGACCCTATTTTAAAGCTGGGTGAGTCCAGTAGCTTGATGGAGGTCTTGATGTAATGAGGAGATGGCATTTTACAGGTTTATTAAGGATACCAATAAATTTATTCTAAAATCTATATAACCAAGATCTTTTGGGTTGGTAAGGTGCCAGAGTAGGAGCTAGTATGGTGAATTGCTATGGTATGCAATATCTTGTGGAAGTTATTTTTTACTACCAGATAAGTTCTGTAGTAGCAGTTGCTGTTCTGCTCAGTTGTGTTGAGCTGTAGGTAAACCATGTCTTCTTGGGAAATTCTAGTAAGGATTGGACTACTTTATGTTTTCTTCTCAGCTTATTATATTCCATCATAGGGATAACATGTTCCATCAGGTTCTTTATGCTCTTGTACATTAGGTCATAAATTTTCATTCTCTTTGTTGAGTCAAAGTATTTTGCTGCAAATAACTATTTTTCTTATTTGTGTTTTTCACTGGCATAAATCTCCACCAGAAAAAGTTTTTGGGACTGTTCTGCATCTTGTTATGTGGATGGGTACTTGACCTGAAGAAGGGATGGCTTAGGCTTTACTGGTGGTAGATCTTCAAATGGGTGCTAGTAGTACATTGACTCCATTCTGTAATGATTTTTGACAGTTGCGTGGTATATGGATGTGGGTACAGAATATAGTGCCCCATTGGCACTCCCCCGTATGGCATTATCAGCAAGTTGTAGTACTGAGGGACATACTAAGCAGGTTTTCATGAACAGTGGCTAGAGGTACCATGGTTTCTCTATATAACTCTGGCGGGACATTCTCCATCTAGGTAGCTACTCTACAGAGTCACCAAGGATTTTATGCTTCTAAAATAATGTCAGAATTCGTTGCAATTGTGGCAGTGGAGGTTGGTTTGCGGAGATTGGTACTGCACTAACATAGTGAGTTACAGCGCTTGCTCTAAAAGGGCTTTTATCTGTATAGTAAATACAGAGATCGGACTGATAATATGTGATTTTGGGATGGCATCTCCCTCAGGAACTACTTCTTCTATCTTGGCCACTATGGATGTCAAATTGTTTGGCCAGCGGCTGGCTAGATGTGCATACTGGCAGCATATTTCAATGTCATGGTTAAATCATTCAGCCTGTTCTATGAGGACTGCATTAAGGCATAGTTCTTATAGTGAGTCAAGAATACACTATTTAACTGTTGGTCCATATCATTGCAACATTAATTGCTAGACTTGTTCCATTGTCCTAAGAGATCTTGAAAACTTGTACAGAATTTGGTCAACGTCATTATAGACTTTGAGTTGCATTTGGTGATACTTTACGTGGAGTTGTTTGGATGATATCTAGAACTTAGTATGAGCATGTTCTTAACATTTACCCCAGTTTTCAAATGAGATATGGTTCTGTCACATCTCCTTAACGCAACTGTGAGAAGGATGGGCACCTTGCAGGATTGTTGACATTCATTCACGTCATAGTTTTCTCCAAAGGAGTTGTAAGACTCCAACCATTCATCAATTGGTCCATTTACATATTTTCTAAAGTTTTTGAGTATAAAGCTGCATCAGCTTCTGTGTCATGGTATGGCTTTAAAAAGAGTTTTCAGGTAACCCCCTGGCAGGATCATCATTTTGTTGTTGTGGTAGACGATTCCATTGAACCTGAGGTGAGTTGCTGGAGTAACAGAGCAAGTATCAGGATTTTATGGTTTGTTGGTCCGTCAATTTTCTCCAGTCAAACTAGTGTTTATGAGATAACCGCCCAGGTAAAGCACTTGTACAAAATTAAAATAAAATAAACGCATAGAAACCTAAACTCTATGATAAGTTACTTTAATGAGAAACAAACGAGAGGGACTTATACCCATTTATAGGGGGTTTTTTGGACTAAAATATTCATTTAGTTGGTGGAACTCAGGATAAAAATGAAATCACTCAAATGGTTAGATTAACAATTTTTCTGATTAATTGCAAATTTATAATTCGCTTAATAGCAGATGGTGCAGGAATTTACACTAAATTACTGTTTCTATAAAAGGGTGAAGCCTTTTTATGAGACTTAACAGACTTGGAGACAGGAAAACCTTGAGGCCAGTATTTCTTCCACTTTGGCCTTCTGTGAATCACTACAACAATTGGCTCAGAGAACTGTATCTCTATCCCACAAAGGGGTATAGATGTGAGATATGGAACATGTTTGAAGCTTTTCAGTATGCTGGGTTTTATATGTAAGGCTCCATTGCCTAAGTTTTTCTATCTTATAGGGTCCAGAATGTTTACTATCTACCCTTTTTTTGAGATTTTTTGTATTGAGGTTTATGAGTATCCAACATAGTGAGGGACCCCACCTTGAGGTTTTGCCCTGTGTGATGCTTTTGATCTAAGATCTTTTGTAGTCTTTAATTGCCTTAAACATATGCTCATAAACGAGTTTGTGGCTTTACTAAATATGATTTATATACTCTTCCACCGCTGGGACCACTAAGGACAGGCGGGGCCAATATGAAAGGAGGGGTTGTGCCCCTAATTGGGCTTAAAGATTGAGATGCTGGTAGAGGAGAGAGAAGCATTATTGCATAAAATAGTTCCAAGGGGAAAGCCAGAGGCTCAGATATTCTGGGATGTGGAAGAATAACAGCGCAGATACTGCTCCAGGACCTGATTAACTTTTTTATTCTGCTTGTCCAACTAGGGTGATGAGAAATATCTGTAGAATTTAATGTTAATGAGCTCTAGGGGTGCATCCTAAAAATGGGCGATGAACTGGGGACTCCAATTACTCACAATAACTCTTGGAAGGCAACATCAAATGTATATGAGAAACATACTACAATGCAAATTTTGGCTGCAGTTATAGTTTTATGGCAAGGAATGAACAACAAGATTTTTTGTAAATTGATTAACAACTACCATAAATGCGTCAATTCCTTTTTAAGGGGGAGCTTCACACTGAAGTCCACTGAGACTGAAGTCCAGGGACCTCAGACTGCTGCATGTTTTTAGGATCTTTCTATTAGATTTTATGACTTAGAGTGGAACACGTGACACAGTTTGATACCCATGACGCCATGTCCTTTTAGAGAGCCAAAAGAAGTTGTATGTCCTCTTGGTGAGGTCCGCGCATCTTTTAGATCCTGGGTAACTACTGATTAAGGTTGAAGTGTTTTTCAATATTACAGGTTCTCAGGGGAAAGGGAACTTAGTCCTGATAAAAAATAATATTAACAGATCCTTCAAAGCATAGAGGGGCTCTTCCAATTCTTGTATTTAAGTCTTTATGAAAATTTATCCCTTTTTGGAGAACAGCTGGGCAGCCACAAAATAGGAGGGATGGGCGCATATGGGGCGGGTCATTGAAGGATACAGTGAGGGGTATCAAAGTAAGAAATTTTTTAATATGGTATGGCAGTAGTAAGCTCTGGAAGTCATCTGCACTGGTGGTCAAGGTTGGATTTTACTTCATCATGTCAAGTATGAAGTTCAGGGGCCCTGATGAACTTGTATTTGAAGCAGAAGTTGTATTGGTTAAATTAATACAAGCTTGGTTTTGTGAGAGTTTTTGAGGCTTCCAATATACTTAAAGGATTTATGGTACAACCACACAGTAATCTCATGCTGCGTCCCTTGAAGATGCTACTGCTAGAGAGTGAGCTCCCAAAATACTTCCGCCAACTCCTAATCATATATAGCCCTCACCTGATTTAAATATGTAATTTCTGGTAGAAGTAGGTGATGAGCCATTAAACCCAATCATGATCCATAAGCAGTGCCTCATCCACAGATACATATGAAGCATTTAAAGCCGCAACAAAGTGATTATCTTTATATATGGTGAAGAACCAGGGCTGAGAGAAAGACCTATAGATGGATAAAAACCCTTTTGGCACTTGTCTGTCTATTTATAGGGACATTCTTCCCCGTTAGTAGGTGGAGAGGCACTACTAGATAAGAAAAAGCATAATCAACTTCAAGAAAACATTGTAACCAGGAAGGTTTTTAATTTTGGTTAAAGTTGTACTAAAATTTGACATTAAAAATTTCTAAGGTGTCAAAATTATTAGTCATAATTTAAAAGCGACTTCCTAGCGATTTTTTTGAAATTTTTTACAAAGAATTACAACTTTTTAGGAAATTTATACATAGCATTTTTCAAAGAACTTAGAAATGCATATTTTATTAGATGTGATATAGTATATTCTTAAAGAAGATTAAGTGTTACTTTTTAGGAAAGATCCTTAAAATTGTGAATGATTGGAACATCCTTTCTGGTAATAATAGCTTTTATCAGATATGTCTAATTATTTAAAGATTTATCTTTTCATACTCACGTGAATGAAGATTCTCTTAGGAAGAGGTGAAACATCATGGTTAGATGTCATTTCAAAAAATATTAAATTTAAAGTTAGAGAAATATATTAGATTATGAAATTTTTTTGGACTTTCTAAAGATTCCCCCTCAAGATCTTGCCTAAAGGGCACGCATTGGCTGAGAAATTGTCTATAAACTTGATTAATAACAGCTATAGTATTGTCAGCTGAAGTATAATAAGAAATTATGGCTGGTAAACAAATGATATGGTCCTGAACATAGAAATTTAAGTTTATGTGCTTGACCTCCAGGTCATTGGTGATAATATAAAGCAAGGTTTTCCATTTGATATTCAGGTAATGTTGTTCTTTGATCAATCACTTAGAAAACTTCTCTAAGGTAGATGATAAAATAATAGATTGAAGCCATTGCTTAAAATTTTATGATCCCATCATCTAATTTTCACACTGCTACTTTTTGTTAGTTCAGGTGTAAAAGAGAACATAATGGGTTGTATATCTGAAGTCAAAGTGTGACCATGCCCATAAAGAGCCTTAAAAAGGTACAGACTATTACTAATGATAACTGACCCTAAAAGCTACCATAGCACTTAATAAACATAAATCTAAACAACCAAGGTCCAAAGAGGTCATTACTGAAGTACAACCACAAAGATGCCATTTTCACTTTCAACAGCTCTATTAGTGGCAGTCTGATATGAGATTGGAAACAATTGATAAGTAACCATTTCTTTTTAAGTTATGCAACTACTCAAGAGTTGATATCCCTACCATTATTGGATAAGAAAATTCTTAAACTAACATGTCATGGATTTGGCTGATTAAAAAGACTGGGATTTCAGTATGGGTGCGTCACACACAGCGAAAGGCCCATAATTCCAGTGGCACAGATGTCATAACAACTTTTAAGGGGGACGTTCTAGGAATCATGTGAGGAAAGACAAGAAAAATACCAAAGGACCTATACCAAGCAGTTGGCTGCGATGGAGGCAACTGCGGGTCTTGATGAAGTAACCCTAAGGGTGGAGAGCCATAGAGGATGACAATTTCTCCTGGGTTCATTTTTTCTTGCCTTTTGGGAACTGTCCTAAAGTACCCTGATTTGCCATCAGGCCGCTGGTAATCACTAACCTCAATATGGGGTACTAGCCCCTGAATAAATTAAACAAGTATGAGAATAAAAGTGAATCAATAAATAATAGGTTGGGTAAGCTTAGAATATATTCTGTGGTTGGTGGGTTGGAATAACTTCTGCATGGGATTTAATGGAGTTGGCTTTTCATAAATTTTTTTGCTTATATAGACTGGGGTGGACAGCCCCAAGAAGGGTGCTAAGGATAACAGAGCCCAGAAACTTCTTTTGGGTTAAAAGGACAGGCGTTCTTTTCTCATTAACAGTGTTCAAGAATTGGCATACTGTGAAATCCTTCTAACTTGATTGCACTGAGCCAATGATAGATTGGAAGGGCAAGCTTAGGGTTTGGGATTGGCCTTTGCATGAAAAAATAAAAGTATATAATGGAAGCATATTTCACTACCTTGGATATGGCATGACAAGCTGGTGAATTAATGGATTGGAGTGCCACTCTATAAACATTGGAGCCAGAATGCATATGGTGGCATGCTTTGTTAGGTTTAAAAGAAAATCTTGGGAATTTTGCAGCAGGTGTTGTCCACGGAGAACAAAATTAATTTACAGAATTTTTATAAAATTACAAAAAATAGGGAATGAACCACCAACATACCCTAGGAGAGCTGTTGTTTTTATAGTGGGAAGGAGGGAATTGGAAAGTGAATTCAGAACTTACCTGGGATGGGCCCCTTATTTAGTAATCTTAATTGGCAGTCCTAGGAAGCACAGTATGTGTTGGAAGGGCTCTTAGTGATTTCTGATAAGGTCATGAAAGGTTTAATGTATGCCTTGGATTAGAGGCTGCATCAATATAGTAGTTGATTCTGGTCAGATTTTCTTGAATCAATTGATTTTCACAGTCTGCTTCATACAGATATGTTCCTACTGGTCAATTAGTATTTATAACTCATGGGGAAGATTGGAAAACTTGTATTACTGGTCAACAATCTTTAATTCATAATTAGTGACATAATATGATTTCCCTGATCCTTTATGAGTTTCTGATTTTTTATATAAGGTTTGACTATTCCAGAAATTTGAGGTTACCAAGACAAGTTAAGGAGGTATATTGGGTTCCTGCTGGCGGCCCCTGATCTAGGCTACTTTACTGCATACCCTTAATCATCTATAATAAAGATGAAGTTTATAAGGGTAAAGTGGGAGGCTTTAGGGGACTGGGTATTAACTCATTGCTCATCAACTAAATGTGTAAGGTCACTAAAATGAGACAAAGAAGCCTACTGGAATTTTAGCCCTCTCTTGCGCCTGTAATTGAGTTTCTCACAATCCAGGCAAAGAGACTTGGTCTCCAGACTTACATATTATACCTTGTAGAAAATGTTTGGGAAGTAAAGAAGGATATTTTGCAGTAGCTATCAAAACTAAAACGGCTTCAATTAGCTTATTAAAAAATGGTCTATATCTAAGTTAATATAGCGATGAACATACATAGAAGTATGTTGGAGTTTGACTACGTCAATATCCACAATATCAAAAGGCTTGGTAGGACCTTGATAACGTTTAGTTTGGTATTATTAGTGTCTTGTTTTTGGAAAATCAAACATGAATTTAATACATCATGTATGAGTTTGCAATTTTTCACAGAAGCATTAACCCTTTAAACATCAATAGTGTTAATAATTGATCCAAGTCCAGTAAGTTGATGGACTTCCATACAAAATTGGTCCTAGCAGAGAGACAAATAAAGGCAACCACTCAGAGATTAGTCATTTATAAGCAGCTTTATCTAAGTGTCAGTAGTCAGTTTAGTAAACTATTGATAACATCTTTAGACTCTCTATTCCAAAGTTTGGGTCTATCAGTTTAAACCATTAAAGTGATCTTATGTGGCATCAAACAGGGAATTACTAGTAACCTAGATAGACGATTGGCTCTAATGTTTTGCTCTAGCACAATGTCCATCTAAAAAAGTCATAACCTATAGTTTAGAGCCCATTGGACCAACTTTTAATCTTAGTCTTTTGTTTGTTTCAGTCATTTTAAAGAGGCATGATAAATTTTAATTTTATGTAATTGCCATAGAGTCAATATGTCTAATAGATAATAACATGGCAAGACATTCACTTTTGGATAAACTATAGTTGCATTAGACTTATTTTGGTGTTGCTATAATAGGCAATAGGATGATATACGAGATTAGTATCATGATGAACAAGTATAACTATAAAGGCAAAAGTCTAACATCCGAAAAATAAGAGAAAAGGCTTGTTAAGGTTTGGCTGAAATAAAGTGGGAGCATTAGTTAAAGCGTGATGTAAGAGGTCAAACTGTTTGCTATTGGGATTCTTCACAAAATAAGAAGACTCCTTTATGCATCAAAGACCAAAAGCTCTGCAACTTCAGTAAAGTGGGCAGTAAATTGGCAGTAATAATCAGCCATACACAAAATACTTGAATGTCCTTTGAAATTTTAGTAGCAGACTTGTCCCTGATAGCAATCATTTTGGTTGACAGGAGAAACAATACTTCCCAGTTAACCTTACGACCAAAAACCATCTCAGCTAAAAAGAAGAAACACTTAGAAGGTTTAAATTTTAGATAGTCCCAACAAAGTTATTAAAACACTTCTTTCAGGTGACCCAAATGTTCATTAGAGTATAGAAATTACGTTTAAAGAATCCAAGTAAGCAAAAACACAAAAGTTTTAAGTATCAGAATAATTTATCCATAAATTGTTGGAAAGTCGAGGGGTGTTACAAAATTCATATGGTACAGTGTCAGCTCAAACGTCCTTTAATAGATATTGTAGCACATTTCTGGAAAATGGTGGGGGCCAGATATATATGTTAGTGAACACTTGTAAGGCCCATATAAGATAAGACTGAGATCCTACTAATAATTAAAGAAGCTAATCTATATGCGGCAAAGAGTAAAAATCCTTTTGTTTATTGACATTGAGACTTTGATAATTATAACGACACTATGCCTCTTTTGGAAATCTGGATATTATGTGCTGATAGCCAGTCTTCAAATACAAGTTTACCAGTCTAGTAACATCCAGCAACCTTCTTAGAAGAATATTTATCACTAAGACTATCAGTCTTTTTTTCTGAGCAGGATGGTCAAAGTTTATCAATTTTTACAATGAACTTGCTTTAAATAAAGATTCAATGGATCAGGATAACTTTAAACTTAAATTACACAGAGATTATTGAAAATTGTTTAACTAGAAAATTAGTAGTACTATTAAAAGTATCAGGAAAATCAAGCATAAGATAAATGGTGGTATTGTTACAGGTTAAGTGCTGAAAGTAGATTAGGGTATTGATTTCTGATCTTATAGATAGAAGCTGATAGAAAAGTATATATAACTGATAGTGCTAAGTAGCAACAGGGATGATTCTAAATAAGGTCTCACCATTGTATGTTTCTATGAATAATATTAATAGATTGTCATGCTGATTTGATCCCATTATTGGTGAAGTATTCAGAAGAAAATTTGTCTACAGATTTTTAATTGTGTTTTTGAAATTAAAAGTTTGTTTCTATATAGCTTAAGGTTAATGATAATTTTGGACCTTAAGCCTAGTAAAGTATTATACAGTAGATTAGTAAGAGTAATATAAGTCAAGAACGTAAAAATAACAAAAATTGGAGGTGCAAAATTGAGGCTTTACATAATTTAGGGAAAAGCCCAAAGATCCCAATCCAAGCATAGATTGGGGTAACTTTTGCTTTTCATGGGCTATAAGAGTTGAATAAACAGGGATATTTGTCTTGCTCATTATAAAGGGTATTAACTTTGGTGTAACATGAGCTAAAGATAAAAAGGGTATGTTTAATACTCTCACAAGAAGTTCGGAGGTGATGCATGGCATGATCCTCATTAAGGAGGTCTTCCTTATGCTTAATTATTAACATCCTTAAAGTGCATAGTAAATCATGTTGTCAAAATTCTCACCGCCAAGATAAGTATCATCAGCAGTATCACGCTCAATGAAAATAATTCAAGAAATAGTATGTGAGGACATATTGAAAAGTATCACTTTTAAGATCAAATATAATTACACCTTTCTCAGTGGTATCTTAGAGTAAAGCCCATAGGTGATAACAATAGAAGTAGGATCATCAATTTCTTTGAGGTCTTTGAGGCCAGCAATGAAGCCTGTACCTTTGATAGGCTGATGCTTGTAAAAATTGAAATAGGCAGGTATAATGGTGGCTGCCATATTTATGGTCTTTCCAAACTTACACTGGCAACCTATTCTTTTGGTAAAAAGCATGGCTGAAATTTCCTGGGACTTTAGTTCATTATTTTACCTTTAAAAGCAATCTGGATAATGAGAAGATCATTTTTCTATACAATAAAGGCCCAGTAAGGCGTATCCTTCTTGACCAAGGGCCCTGTCAGGCTTCACAGTAATATGATTGAAGCCTAAATCTCAGGGGTTTTATTAATTTTATATTTAGTTATCTATATAGTTATATTTCATAAATTTATATGAAGTGCACTACTAAACCTATTCTGATGTTCAAATATGCTATTTTTTCTATATATTTTTAAATTACTGAAAAATTTCATTGTTACGTTGGGTATCATGGTCAATATCCTCCAGTTTAAACTGGATAATTTTCATTTTCGTAATTTTCCTTGATACTTCATATAGTACAAATACCCTAATTATAAACTATCACTTTTCTTACTCAAATAATTTTTTTGTTTGATAGCATATACAAAAGAAGTTTAAGGATTAAGTTTTAGGTTTACCCAACAGGTACTTTGAAGAGCCTTGAACACACAGTGTTTAGTTGGACGATTCTTTTCACAGCTGGCCTAACAGAATTGGTGCTCCCTACCAGGTATTTCAAGTATCCCCTGAACTTTAGAAATAGTGTAAGAATGAAAAATCAGAATCCACCCAGTATCGCTCCAGTGAGGCTTCCTACCTTAATCAGAGGGTATTTCTACTATCACTGACAGTGTTGGATGCATCTAGTGATCACAGATCTGCCTCTATGAGGAAAATTGATCACTTCCTTCATTAAAAAGGCCCTAAACAGTACTAGAAATATCAGGAGCTGTTAATTTTAATGACCTAAAAGCTACTTTAAAAGGAACACAGGCTTCACTGAGAACTCTTTAAATTACTTTACAGGATTGTGCTGATGCATTTGTCAATTGCTGTGAAAGTGATTAAGTTGTGACCCTCCACTCTTCATGCAGTTTACTTATTTTTCCAAGAAAAAAGCCCTCTGATCAGTTCAGTTACCTTTCAGATAACATGATAATCTTCTGATTAAACTCAATATAATTTAAACTAATCTAAAACAATTAAAACTTTATATTTAAATAATCAATCATACTATTTTTCAGAATTTTAAATAATTGGAACCCCAAGTTCCATCTCCAAAATGGATTTGATAATTTTCTGCAGGCTAGAAGGCCCAAAATCCCAAAAAAGACAACCACAACATTGATCTCCGCCATTATTGTCCTCTGTTTGCCTCAAATCAGTAGTAAGGCTAAGGGGCTGTATGTATAGCTGTACTTCCTGAGGCCTCTATTGCAAGCCAATTCCAATATAACATTCTTATTCTTACTGCCCACGCCAAAATCAAACTCAAGAGATTAGTATATTGCTGTTATCCTGCTTTGAGGAGAATGCAGTTAATGACGAACTACTGACTGCCTCCTCCATGCCAACTATGTAAAATCTACATACAATGCTAACTGAAAATTTGACCATTTCCACCACAAATTTCTTGAGCGCAATAGCTATCCAGCTAAAATTGCAAATCATCCATAGTTTGTAGGTATTGAATAGAGATATGAGACAATTGTTTCCTCCCTTTGTGCCTCAGCTTAATTTAGAAACTAATCCCTCTTATATTTATAATTTTACTAGCAATGAAACCATCCTTAGTATTTATTCAGAGTGTTTAACTCAAAGGCTAAGTTTAAAAAATTTAACCTCATCTTAAAGCCTATTTCAACACCATATATTGTTTGCTGCCTCTGGTGTCCATGTCCTCTTTTTCTACGCCTCTGGTGCGGGCGTTCTTTCCAGCTGATAATAAACTCACTGCCATTATCACCCAGAATAGAGACCTTAGAGCTTTCTGACTTCCCAAGTGTAATATCCAAAGCCTCATTAGATACTGTCTAATTGATCATCTTCTCCCAACTGGTTCCTGATCTAAACCAGTTAAATTAAGCATTTGGACTTCAGCTGTTGGTTACCCTCACCCATTTTAATGCAAATTGCCAGAGTCTATTGCTAAGTTTACTGAAGTTAATCTTAAGTGCCACCAAGAAGTATTGGCATCACATCTTTAGTTTCTTTTCTAAGTCATTTGTGGAAATATATGTTCTATCTTAGCTCTTGAGATGCACTTCTTCATGGCAGCATTTATTTTCTAATTGTAAGGTTGTTAAAAGGTCTAGCATCTTGGGTTTTACATCAACGCTTTCTCAGCGTCTCCCTCAGAACCCCTGGTTGAGACTTGGTGAGGCTCTATCAGGCTTCGCCTTAATATGGGTGAAGCCTCAACCTTAGTGTTGAGTAATTGACTGGACCTAATTGTTGGATATTCAATCATATCAGATATTAGCAATTTTGGATCAGGTGTATCCAAAGTATATCTGAACTTGGGATTTGTGGCCTAGCGATTTCACTTGATGATATTTGACTATGATGACATGGGCTCGAGGGATTTATGGTTAGGTTGGACTTAGATTAAGTTTTGACTTAATGACTTGGGCATGTGGGATTTGTTGGTCTATGTCAATATTTTATTTTTAATGTCAGTCGAGTTTTTGATTGAATTAATTACTAATTAGTGATACAAATCGCCTTGGTATGTGCTGCCAATCACATGTGAAAGTGAATCAGTTCAGTTATTTTGAAGAAGTGTCCAAAACGCCATCTCAAGAATGATGATGGTGTTTACTCCAACCCTGAGGCTGAGCATGATGCCCCAAGTCAAAGTATTTGTAGAAGTTCTTACAAACTTTTTATGTGGCCAAGTGCCACAGAAAATGAGACATCATGGGTAAGATGTGGTGAACACCAAACCCTATAAATAATCTTAAGCTGACACTAATAACTAGGTACAACTACTGTATTAAGTTTATAATTTAACCTATAAAATTTTTTGTTTAATATTTTACTTTATACTAGTCAGTATTTACTTGGGATCATAAAATAAGGGCGGCGTGCCATCGTCCAAGTAAACTACAGGGTATACTATTTAAGTACTATCAAAAAGTTATATTTTAAATTCTAAATCTACCATCCTGTCTATTGTCCTCACAAAATAGATGCACGAAACTGCATTTCACACCTGATGAAGATCTAGACATCAGAACAAAGCCCAAAACTCAACAAATGGCGCTCATGGATGGGACCGCAGATGGTGACCAATATCAATATTTGAGCGCCCAAATTTCGCAGATGAAGTATGAATACACCAGAAAAATCAATTACTGGCAAACCCAATTTTGAGGACCAACGGGCAAAAACTGAAGACTCTATTGATCATCTTAATCTACAGATCAATAATCTCAATGATGATGTTAATGCTATTAATGAGCCAAACAATAATATCCATGGAGAATCAAACCAGTGCAAGGAAGCAATGAAAGAAAAGGACCAAGTGATTTCCACCTTGCAACTACAATCTACTAGCCTGAATGAGGAAATTTCGAAATTAAAATTAAAAACTTGAAATAATGTCATTTGGGAAAACAAAATCAACGAGCAAATTCAAACTCTGGCTGATGGGCGTTGTCAGTGTGTTACAACCCACTTGACTAGAAATTCTTCCAAATATTATGAGGACAAAGCTTCAGAAATAGCTACTAAAACGGATGCTGGGCCACATCAATAACTGCCTAGCAATAGGATTGCTTTG